>LKNJ01004146.1:0-77563 GCA_002120245.1 Maccullochella peelii | reverse complement strand
CCACCTCGACAACCAGCGGTTGAATGATGACATGCGGCTATACATGTCTTCGCTAGTAAGGTTTGGTAGGGGCCCAGAGAAAACTACGGAGTCCGACATTGTCTTTGCATATGTAAAAAGGGTGAAAAGGGTCACTAAAGAGACCCTTTTCACAGCAGACAGTTGGACTTGTCATAGCAGAAAAAGCACAGGTGGAATTAATAATATTAGCAATGGCTTCATTCCATTAAGTGTCCAAGTAAGCAATGTCATTGAGTGAGCATACACAATACCAGAGCCCTGGAACTGGCTCTCTTAAATGGAATGCAGCCATTGTCTATTACCAGTAGAGTCAGGTTAAAATTACAACTATTTCTCACAATTGATTAATGAGTAAATTAAATTTTTTGATTTGTTGATTAAATGGTTCGTTTATAAAATGTCAAATAAACTATGCCTATGAGGAGTTTCCAGACCCCACCATATTTACCTTATTTCAACAATACTAAACAATCTAATAGCATTACTACCCACATTTTACATCAGTTGAAACTGGATGAACAGGACAGGCCAGGAGAAATGATTACATCAAGCAAGACCCATTTTAATGTTCATATGGACCCCCGCCTAATGCTTTTAGAGACCCAATCCTTTAAAGCTTAGTTTTCTGTGTACTTCAGATGTAATACTGTCAGAACTAGCTGAAAGTTGAAGTAACTTGAAACTGTTGACACCTTAGTGTGTCTTGATAACGGTGATTCACTGTGAAGCTTTTAAAAGAGCAAAACGCCTTTCAGATCAAGGGATCAACTACAACTTCCTGGTTATTTAAAACAATCACTTTATACAAAAAAAAGTGATGTGAAAGAAAAAAGTCAAGGACAAAATAAACAAATATAGGTTTTGATTTTATTTACCAATTATACTCTTCAGTCCTGAAATGGTAGTCACACACTAGACGCATTCATTCACCATGCATAACTCAGTAATTAAGAGTTTGTAGTGAAGACATTGTGCGATGAGACAGATATAGACAGTATACTATAAATGGATTTGTTTTTCTGTGTTCAAAATACAGCATTACCAGTGAGATGTACTAATGCACCACTTTAATATTCAAATGATGACTTATTTCAAGTGTAATTGGTGCCCCAATGCAATGCCATGCAATAAAAAGTATGGATGTTGTGAAGTTAAATGTGATTAATAGGAAGTATAGAAACCATTTGTTCATTCTGTACAAACATCTCAACCCTTGTCTATTTCTAATAGATGATGAGTGAGGTATTGGCAATTTTGAAACAGAAGGCAAGAAACATAAACAGACATGATTATTTCCCCCTTAAGGCTGTGGTATGTATGTGCACTGTCGCAAATAAAACATTCTGCCATTCCTCTCCCATACCTGACATAGCAATCAGTAGCTATTACTCATTGCTATTTGAGACAATGAAAATAAAACATAAGGTAATGGCTACAGCAGAAACAGAAAAACAGCATAATCCTGCATCATCATGAACCTTATGACATACAATTTGCAATTTGGTTACACTTTTACACCCGTAAAATATCATATGCATTGAAGATTAGCACTTAGACTATGAAGAGATGCAACATATTGGCTAAATAAATATCCACTGTGAAGCATAATTTCCCAATTTGACATTGTTCCACTATTTTGAAGACCTCTGTACAGCCTTCTCTGATCCCCAATCAATGTTTTGGCAAAACATCTGCCTATTTCAATAGAAAGCATAAATAACAATAGACAATAGAAAAATCTCTAATTGAGTGGAGAGGAGTGGAGATGGTTTAAGTGGTTTTTTGTGATAATGTATGAAGGACGGGAAGAAATGATCAATCTTGTCACAATCTTCAATCACTTTTAGAATATATACACAAACCTACTGTGAGGTGTTATTTTTGAGCGAGCACATGTTTTTGTTTAATCATTCATTCCCTCCTTGGTCCTTTGGAGTTTGTATGTGCAGTGAGGTCCATTGAAAGGTAGAAGTTTAGGGATATCTATGAGGAGCTGAGGCCAGAATTGGACTCAGCGCTTCCAGCATGGGCCTTGGAGGCAATGCAGGGAGCCTTGGAGCAGGGAATGGAGTAGCAGGAACAGGTGGAGCTATTTAGGGTCTCCTCTGTAATAACCTCCTGCAGGGTGTGTTGCTCCTCTACCTGGAAGATGTTTGGCTGCTCTCCTTGGTCCTCACAGATTCTAAAGGAAGGGGAGGAGACATCCTTCAGTTAGATCAGTGACAGTAGTTAGTGTATACTGATGCCTCACAAGTTTATTCAAATACCAAAGTGATAGAGTTTTCCTGATCCAAAAACATTTGTTTTCCAAACAAAAATTAAAAAAATTAATTTCAAATTCAGACTGATGAGTAGTGCTTGGTTGAAATATATATTGCAACATTAGTAAGAATATGTTTCCACTATCTACACTATATAGTGCTAAAAGGAAATCTTCAGAAACTCATTTTGTTACATTTAATTACAATTTGCTTGGAATCAATCATTTAGGTAACATTATTTTGTAAAACAAGAACACATTAGAATGTGATGGTATGATTATACTATTGCTAAATGATTATATTGAATTATCGCCCAGCACTATTGAGTTGTCCAGTGGAACAAAATCTACTGTTCACACTAACTTACAAAAAACTATAATTCAGATTTAAGGATTTATTTTCATTTTATCTGATATAAGTGAAACAAAAAATGGTAGAACATCCACCTGCCAAGATGCAAAAATATTAAGACCACCCCAGTTCTGCTCTAAACTAACTAGCCAAGAGGTAATGTTACCATACAGTAGCTCCACACTCTTTTCATGCAACAGCAATGTCTGCTGCATTTATTTTGGCTACAGGAGGATGATTGTACTGCTTGCCATTTTGGCAGTAAGAATTAACCTTTTTTAAATTGTTTTAAATGAGTTAAAAGGATTTTGGATGTTATCTATACACTCAGGGCACCGCGCTTTTTATGAGATTATTAGCAGGTTAGTAAGTTTACTTTGGGCATATCAGTTTTGATTAAGGTAGGTCACTTTTACAACCTGAACCAAAGCAGACTAAGTTCAAACCACACGCATGGCCAACACCCTCACCAGTCAAGTATGGAAAACCAAGGCATCATTCCATCCCCATATGGACAATATTAGACATTGTTCTAGGAAGCTAAGACCTCTTTTCCATGGAGGCACAGTATATTTGTCACAGCTATGCATCCTCACCATGTGTAGGAAAACAAGATTTTTTGGTTCATACAGAAGACAATATGTCAAGTAACACGGTCTCATGCACTAAACAAGCCATTCATTCTTGGTGCCTCTTTTACTTCAAAAATGAAGTTGATTATCACAGAGTATCCTACAAAACATAAGACAAGGAGGCCTTTCAAAGCATATCCAAAACAATACACAGGCATTAAAAAAAAAAAAGGAGTGAGCTAGCTGTCAGCTAGGGAAACAAGTCTCAAAAATGATAAACATGGCAGTTGACCAATCAAACAACCGTGTTAATCCAAAATGTAAGAAATTCCAAAAAGTCAAAACAACCATTGCCACTGAAACGACAAATACTGTACCATTAAGGTGTAGGGCATATGAGAAGTCAACTGTTTTTCATCATTGTCAAGGAACATCATTTTGTTCCTGATGCATATTAATAAGTAAGACACAGGCTGTCAGACAGTATTTGAGGGGGGGGGGAACCAAAAACCAGCCATGGGATGTAAAGTGAGTAAATGAACAAAACACAGCCAGAAACCAGAGGGACATTACAGGAATCTGGAGAACCTGAGTCAAAATATGGCTCCAAGCATTCACAAATTCTGTAAGAAAGAGGCACAGTTATAACAACAACCTGGAGATGTTACTTTTTTCTTTTCTTTAAATTTCAGATGTTAAATGAAGTCACATTGGAATCTGCAGAGACTGCTGTGTTGTAATATAAGGTTCACAGCATATGGTGTGCTTTTTGCAGGGGTCTGTAAAAGTCTGGGCCAAAGTGCAGACATAAATATACAGCAAATGTTATTGTACTTTATAGTGAAACAGAGAACTGAAACGGCTGAACAAACAGGCCCTGCTGACTACGCAGCTTTGCTAAGACCAGTGGAAATTCTCGTTCATCCTGCTAACAACCACAGATTTATGTAACAGCACTGGCACATCTTGTGCACCAATTTCACAATCGCACACAAAGATTCAATGGAATAATCAAACCATTTTTACCAGCAGACAGGGCATGTGCCAAGTGATTAACATGTCTGCCAGTGATTGATTATATAACCTGAAACCCTGAAAAACTGTGCTGATTAAAAAAGGCCTTGTAATCATACAGTGGCATGACAAGGGGCAGTAATCACATTTAGTAAACTGAAAGCCCTGCTTAATAAATGTTTGTGGTCTACACTACAAGGGACCTACATGGCAGCCCTTTAACCTACCTATCATAGATGAGCCCATCAATTCCCTGCTCTCTCAGCATCCTTCTGTTCTCGTGGTTGTTGTTGTCATCTCCCCAGCTGAACACCACCAGGCCTTTAGACTTGGCCTCCCCAATGTAGTTAAGGTTCTTTAGCAGCTCCTCAGTGTGGCCACTGATCCCCTAAAGGAGAAGGTCCAATGAGAAAAAAGTGGTCTTGTTTACTTTTGTTAAATTAACTTCTTAGCTACTTACTCTCATGTTGCTTTATACACTGTTAACGTGTGTATGTCCTCATAACACATAGCAAGTAAGCTAATTCAGCTCTATATGTGCCTTCAACAAAACAGGTGATGTTGTCAGATTATGCTACATAAGCTGTCAATTTTGCACTTGCTAAAACAACAGCTGACACAGCGCTGTGCAAGCTGACTTGTTGGTTATGTGGAGTGATGTTGCCACTGACATGAGAACGGTGGGCTATTTCTGTAAGCCATTTGCTCAAGGGCACTGCAGCAAAGCTCGTTAAGAGAGGGTGCAAAATAATAGTTCAGCCCTAGTGCAAAACATTCTAACCCAACCAAATACCCTTTTAAAGTACAAATGTTGCTATTTTTAGAATTAAGAATTTTATTACAACTAAAGCACTTGTAGCACTAAAACTAGCACTGAACTGATGATATTTTTGCTTTAGCTGGTAAGGGTGAAGAGCGTGTTTCACATGCTAAATCGTGCCTTCCCATTGGATTGTCACACTGACATATTACATGTTTGCCTTGGTTGTCTATTACTTATAGAGTAGTGCTTACAAAATGTAAATTACACACTGAATTGAGCTATATGTGGCATGATGAAAACAGTTAAGTGTGAAACTTCATTTTCATTAAATGTTTTTGTAGAAGTTATGCAAAGTCTGGACAATTCAGTGAATAAATTATGATAAATATTCAACTTTCTGCCACAACTGCTCACCAGAATATTCTCACTCTGGGCGAAGCTTATGGCGATCTGAGTGGTCTGGCAGCGGATGTCCATCAGCTCAGGATACCGCTCTGAAATTCCCTGAGTCAGGAAGAGGATGGGGTACTTGTTCTGCTTTTGACGCACCCTGAGGGCAACACATGAAAAGATGTCAGCAGCAGTTGGAGAGCACCTACTGGATTTAAAACTTCATCCTGTAAACACAGCACCTGTTGACTGGCTAATTTGATTTTTCTTGAAAACTGAATGTGACGCTTTCAAATGTAATAATCTAAATTGACTGAAGCTGAATTAACATGGAATCTTTAAAGACAATGTACACTGTGTATTTTCAGTTGATTGGTGCCATTAACTAATTATTCAGAATACTTGTTCCAATACATGCAAGCCAATAACTGCACTGCTGTGTTAAAAGTTATTGTGTTTGTGGATTGTGTGCAGCTTCTACAGCCTAATCGAGTCTTGGCAGACTTTATCCTCGGTTGCTAACTGCACTTACATGGTGCAGACATCTGGGTCGAAGCAGGAGAAGATGATGCGTCTTTTCCCGCCTTTCTGCAGAACACAGGACAGGATGACGTCGAGGAAGGTATTCATGTTGAAGTAGGATGATAGGTTGCCTTCCCAGGACCCATCCTGTCAATAAAAAGCATTCATCACACTTTTATTACAGTTTATTATGAGAATACATTTTTATTTCACACTGAATTCTACGATCAAAATATCCTTTGCAATACATAGTGTGAGTCAAAATAAAAACAGTGCTATTCCTTATTCTACTGGAGACCCACTAAGCCCTGTTTATTGAGCCAGTGATTATGCTATTGACCCTATTGACTAAGTTTACCCACCTTCATCTGGCAGATCCATTTGAGCTCAATGTTGAAGCCCACATGCTCAGGAATAGCTTGGAAGATCTGTAGAAGAGTTATGAAGGATGCTATTCATTTTACTGCAACTTTGACATGACAAAAGTAAATAATAGTTGATAAATAACCAATTACTTAACAGGCAATTGACAGTGATTTGGCAGACAGTACCATCAAACAGGTGGTAGGGAAGGAAGTTCCTAGTTTTTATTGTTTATTTATGAAGGTAAGGGGAACAGCTCATACTGATTAGATAAGCTATTTAATAACCATGATCATCATAAAGTGATTTACCTGTGAGAGTGAGGGGAATGGCTGATGCTCATCGATTTCATCTTCATCATCCAGGAGATCTGAACAACAAACAAAACGCATCACTGTTAATGTACATCACACAAATGATCTGTTGACCTACATTCAGCACTCATACATCACTTTGCTGTGAGGTAAGCTGAGGCATACAAAGAAATCTTTTTTCAAAACTGAATTCATGCCAGTCTTTTGATTTACAGTTTATTTGAGAACATACTGTCTGAAAAAAAAAATAAAAATGAAAGCACGTGGCTTTTCAACGTGTCATGCCACAATTTTTTTCCTGGTAGACGGTGGTGATGTAATACAGATAGAAAAAACACAACCAATTGGTGCATACCTTTGTTATCGTTTCCTTTCATTGCAGTGGCATGGGCAAGCTGAGCAACAAAACAAAGCATTCATTATGTGCACTATAATCAACACATTCTTACAACATTTCCTGTTACGTGTTCAATCAATTAACCTTAGGGCTAGTTTAAAAATCCTAAAAATGACGTATTCTGTTTCCCCAGTTATTGTTTTCAGCAGAGGGGCGGGGTAGGGTAGGTAGAGTGGGGTGATTTCAGTTGTTTGTGTCAGATCCAGCTTTTAATAATGAATTGGTCATAGTGCTAAAAGTGTTTGTTTTTTTTTGTTTAATTTTATGCCCATTCGTAATTTGTGGCAACTACTCTAATACTATAACACTTTTCTCAATTCCTCCTCAACTACAGCAAGAAGGTACTAATCCCAGAAATGCTCCATTGGCTGATGGAAGACAGTTACTGCTACTAAGCAGTTTCCATAAATCATTTGATTAATTTGGAAGATGCAAATTTCCTAACTGCAAATGAAGCAACAGACATTTTGACTTCTCACAGCAGGAAAAGCACAGTTGTAACTAATAATAACAAATGTCCACTTTCATTTCAAGGATAACAAAGGTTTATTTCAACTTGGGTCTTATTTACATAGTTTTGACCATCAACCCAGGTTTTTACCTTCAGAAGCTGCAGTTGATCAAATGTCAAGTCTTTGACTGGCACCTCAATAAGCTCCAGAGAAGTACTGTCATTTTTCTGTCAAGGGGATAGAAGGAACTTCATTAATTGTTTTAAGTAGTGGCATACATTTGTGTATGCTTACCGGTTTTCTAAATGTATGTTAATCAAGTCATGATTGGTTAATGGAAAGTACAACAGGCCTTTATTTTACCTTCTTGGTGGATATGCAGCACGTCAGATCATGGTATACAATGGGAACAGCATCCTTTGAGAGGTGAACATCAAACTCTACATAGGCAGCACCCTACAAGTACACAATTGACACATGATTAAGGCAGAAGTCATGTTAAAGGCAAACATTTACTTGTGCTTTAATCATCTGTATAACTTACATGACTGGCAGCGCTTTTAAATGAGGCTATTGTGTTCTCCCTGACTCTGTGGTGCCTGCAAAACACAAGTCAAAAAGTAAATTGTTGACATGGCAGAGATGCGGGATATGCAGGAGAATTTAATTCACCCCTATTGACACATACTGCTGTGCTATCAACTTTTTTTTGGTCTGCATTCTATGCAAGGAACTCTATCCTATCAAAGTCAGACTGGTTTCATGGCTCACTTGGCTGCGTGGGTGCTGCCAGCTCCTCTGTGACCTACATCCAGAGCACCTCTTTTTTTCCAGTACTTGGTGAAGGAGGAGCTCATGTCACACTGCAGCCCCTGGATGGGCCGGATCACCAGGTAGTCCACTAGAACAGAGCAACAAAGCAGGTGTCATGGACACTGTGTGAACTGATAGTCAAAGAAAGACTTTCAAATGCAGGTCATGCAGTTTCCCCCCTTCAAATCATCTTACCTCTGACTTTCCCGATGGTCTGTCTGGAAGTTCGACCCATTATGGGAAGTGTGGCTACTCCGTTGTCCTTCCCGATCTCTAAAAAGGAGGAGGAGAGGAGGCAAGCTGTGCCCACATATCCTGGATGAGCATCCCCCTGAACAACATGCTCACTCAGATCCTCCTGTAAACAAGATCAATCTAATCATGATGCCTGATTTGTTCTTCCTTTTTCACTTGTATTTGTTAGTCAGGAATACTACTTGTATTGTTAATCAAGACATGGGTTTATCAGAGGCAGTATTCCCATGAGTATTACCTCAAAGAACTCAAAGGTGAGCTCTAGGTTATCTGGGTCCATGGTGTGGATAATGTACTCAGTCCACTGGGAGGGCTCCAATGCATACCCACATTCAGGTTGCGAGTGGCGCGACTTATAGCCATTGGCGCTGATCATGCTGATCTGCAGAGTGGTGGTCATTTTGTGCCAAGAGGAAGGACTGAGCTCATCTTCCTCCTCTTCCTCAACTCCCTCTAATGTCAACTTGATTCTGCATAGGTAAAAACACAGATAGGGTCATATATTTTTACAAAAAGAATGCATCAAAATATAAATAAAAGGTTAAATCATGTTTTACTCTTAGCTTCTCTTATTATAATTCTTTATGCAGGATTTCAGTCACACTTACACTTTGGCCACATTGAACACGTAAAGTATGCAGACCGTTCACAGAGCGGATGTGCCGAGGAATGTATCTTTTTAATGGCTACACCTGCAGTGCACATACGCTATAGGGTTGTGTGAGTCACAGGCAAAACAACACAGTGAGCTTTCATTTTGGGAATGTGTGGGGTTGTGTCTTCAGTTTTTGGACCCAACACAGCACTGTGAAATTTTTCACAGAGTTTGTGTAATATTGGTAAGTTAACATCTACAGACTACAGCAGGCTATACTTACTAAGCCAGAATAAATGTCAACACAGGGTGATCAAGACCCCAAAGTGTCCTGTATACCAGTAGTTTAATTTAAAAAAAAAACATGCACATCTCGTGTTAAATTTTTTATTTTTTACATTTGTAGAGCAGATCTTCATGGCACATACGCACCAAATACACACTGCTCTCACCTCTAGTATAGACAGTTTCATTGATTATTGTGGAAGGGTAGTGTTGCAGTAGCCACTCCGCAAACGGTCCGCATACATTACGTGTCCAATGTAGCCACCGCGTTAGGTAACAGGTTGGGTAATAGTAGCACTGTAATGATCCACTGATCCGTCTCATGTCACTTACAAGAAGAAATTTCTCTGGGTGGTGTTAAACTCGACCTTGGTGTCCCCCTACCTGAAGCGAGACTTCTTGAATTTCTTCTTAGTGATAGACACCGGCAACACCTTAGAATGGTGCAGACGTAGGCGAATCTCTGTCTGGCACGTCAGCCACCCAGAGTCAACACAGTTCACCCCGTCTGTAAAAAGGGAAGACACACAGACGGGAAGCATCTGATGACAACGTACATCCACTTTATCTCCCACGACTCCTGACCAGAGAACCAGGCGGCAGCGACAATAGCAGGGAGGAGACAACTGTTCATTCTGTTATAATGAATTAGCTCAAAACCTCTGCTGTGCAAAACAGAGGAAGTGTCTACTGTGTAGTCTATAGGGAATTTAATTTCCCTGAGGGATTAAGCACATGAGGAAGCAATTTCTCCATCATGGTGCTTTTAGATGCTTTATACCCGCATAAGGTAATTAGTAGAGTAGTAAGTGGTGGCTTACTGTGAATTCCAAATTGTCCATCATCAATATTCTGGTGAGATGCTGCAATAAAACAAAGCGAATTAGAAACAGGATAGAAGAATCTCAAACAGTACAAAAGTTGAGGTCAGCTCAAACCAGAGCAGTTCCTGTGTACCACGAGGAAAAACTCAAATCTCAGTTTGACCTCTTAAAAACAAGATGCCGAATTCAAGCCTACATTGGTTTGCCCTGAATTTGACTCGCCTCAACTTCAAGAGAGCCGTCTGTGCAATAAAACACATTTGACTCCTAAAACATTTTTTAACTACATGTCATTGAGTTTAATTTAGCAGGATGTTTATGAAACTCAGAACTCAAACAAAACCCTTCAGAATTGAAAAAAATCAATTATAGTGGGAAAAGCATTTTAGTAAGATGCTAGAAGAATGAAGAAAAAAAACAAAACATGGGTGGGATGACAGGCTGGGGTCAAAAAGGACATCAAGGTAGGTGCAGACATGGTTACAACTATTCTTCCTATGAAGCTCATTTTGAATGAGCTTTGTCTGTGTTAGGCCAACGCAATGGCATTTAACTAGAGAGTTCTACAATATCTGGTCGTGACATCTACTGCGCTGCAGTGTTTCCTCTATGGCTATAGATTATTCCAGCAAGCATTGTCCCTGATCTTTGCCAAAGCATACGTACACCGCCAAATAAGCAAGTCACTCCAGAGGATACCAGTAAATTACAGACAGTGTTTGAGGAGGAAACACTGCAGTCAGGTGGCAGTATGTTCATTTTGACATACACGCTGCCCAAAACAACAAGCCAACCATTTTTTTTGTTTTTGACTATCTCTGAAATACTAACCGTCTTCTTCAGTGAGGTTAGTGTTGATGGGCAACTGTTACATACAGTGGGGCAAAAAAGTATTTAGTCAGCCACCAATTGTGCAAGTTCTCCCACTTAAAAGATGAGAGAGGTCTCCAATTTTCATCATAGGTATACCTCAACTATGAGAGACAAAATGAGAAAACAAAATCCAGAAAATCACATTGTAGGATTTTTAAATAACTTATTTGCAAATTATGGTGGAAAATAAGTATTTGGTCAATAACAAAAGTTCATCTCAGTACTTTGTTATATACCCTTTGTTGGCAATGACAGAGGTCAAACGTTTTCTGTAAGTCTTCACAAGGTTTTCACACACTGTTGCTGGTATTTTGGCCCATTCCTCCATGCAGATCTCCTCTAGAGCAGTGATGTTTTGGGGCTGTCGCTGGGCAACACGGACTTTCAACTCCCTCCAAAGATTTTCTATGGGGTTGAGATCTGGAGACTGGCTAGGCCACTCCAGGACCTTGAAATGCTTCTTACGAAGCCACTCCTTCGTTGCCCGGGCGGTGTGTTTGGGATCATTGTCATGCTGAAAGACCCAGCCACGTCTCATCTTCAATGCCCTTGCTGATGGAAGGAGGTTTTCACTCAAAATCTCACGATACATGGCCCCATTCATTCTTTCCTTTACACGGATCAGTCGTCCTGGTCCCTTTGCAGAAAAACAGCCCCAAAGCATGATGTTTCCACCCCCATGCTTCACAGTAGGTATGGTGTTCTTTGGATGCAACTCAGCATTCTTTCTCCTCCAAACACGACAAGTTGAGTTTTTACCAAAAAGTTCTATTTTGGTTTCATCTGACCATATGACATTCTCCCAATCCTCTTCTGGATCATCCAAATGCTCTCTAGCAAACTTCAGACGGGCCTGGACATGTACTGGCTTAAGCAGGGGGACACGACGGCACTGCAGGATTTGAGTCCCTGGCGGCGTAGTGTGTTACTGATGGTAGCCTTTGTTACTTTGCTGCCAGCTCTCTGCAGGTCATTCACTAGGTCCCCCCGTGTGGTTCTGGGATTTTTGCTCACCGTTCTCGTGATCATTTTGACCCCACGGGGTGAGATCTTGCGTGGAGCCCCAGATCGAGGGAGATTATCAGTGGTCTTGTATGTCTTCCATTTTCTAATAATTGCTCCCACAGTTGATTTCTTCACACCAAGCTGCTTACCTATTGCAGATTCAGTCTTCCCAGCCTGGTGCAGGTCTACAATTTTGTTTCTGGTGTCCTTTGACAGCTCTTTGGTCTTGGCCATAGTGGNGCATTACAGAGACTCTCGTATGAACCACAGAGTAAACGCTGCCTGTTGAGCGTACGGACCTGATGACAGGCAGCAGCGGACCGAAGGTTTCCTCCTGCGTGCAGAGCATCTCCGTGGTCTTCCATTTTCTAATAATTGCTCCCACAGTTGATTTCTTCACACCAAGCTGCTTACCTATTGCAGATTCAGTCTTCCCAGCCTGGTGCAGGTCTACAATTTTGTTTCTGGTGTCCTTTGACAGCTCTTTGGTCTTGGCCATAGTGGAGTTTGGAGTCTGACTGTTTGAGGTTGTGGACAGGTGTCTTTTATACTAATAACGAGTTCAAACAGGTGCCATTAATACAGGTAACGAGTGGAGGACAGAGGAGCCTCTTAAAGAAGTTACAGGTCTGTGAGAGCCAGAAATCTTGCTTGTTTGTAGGTGACCAAATACTTATTTTACCGAGGAATTTACCAATTAATTCATTAAAAATCCTACAATGTGATTTCCTGGATTCTTTCCCCCCATTCTGTCTCTCATAGTTGAAGTGTACCTATGATGAAAATTGGAGACCTCTCTCATCTTTTAAGTGGGAGAACTTGCACAATTGGTGGCTGACTAAATACTTTTTTGCCCCACTGTATAGTGTTAGGGCAGGGAGTGGGAGGTCTGCAGGGGGGTTTGAGTATGACACACGTTACCAAACCCAGCCACAGAATGCAGTTTTTTTGTTGTTCTATACCTGTGGGGCTCATCGTGCGGGGCTGCTGATGGGTCTCCCACATATTGACTACGACTTGACATGGACCACCTGCACTCTGCAATTCCAACGTTTGGTACAGTGTTAGGGTTTTCATGTCAGATACATTGAGCTACTTTTCAGTCTGGTCTCAAAGCCGCCTTTGGACCAGACTGTGAGAAAGGAATTAGAGCTGGTATAGTCACCAATCCCCAGCTAGGGCAGTCAGCCACCATGAGTTGAAATCTGAAAAGTGGATTTGTTAGTGAGGAAAAAAAAACTTTCTTCAGTTACATTACATTAAGCTGTTTTCTTCATCTGTAATAAATCCATCATTAATTATTGCAACAATACGTTTGTAGCATCCCATTTAGACCTCTGTAGATTACTTATATCATTAAAGAGTTGAATACAATCTACAGTTATGAAAAACATGGCCCATGAGTTTAAGAACTCTATATATTGCTGCTAATGTTTTTTCACAGGCATGGGAGTAACTTCAATACAGTGTCATAACACACAATGTCAACCTCTTAAATGCTGCATGAACTGTTGAAAGCCAATGACAAGTTTCAGCTCCCAGGAACTTTGTGCCTGTGCAATGTACAAAGTGAGGCGTCTCATAAACAACACAGTACAAACACAGGGAAGTCGATTCAGAACAGGCTTTTTAGTCTGACACAATGTGAGCCCCACCCAAGACATAAAAAAAAAAAACAAGAAAAACAATGACCCCAGTACGATGAGAGAAGATACAGTGATGTTTTTCAGAGAACACATTTTCTGCCTCTTTCTTTTCCAGGGAAATTTGATCCCTGGTATGTTTGTGTACATTTATATACAGAGGGGGTGCATGTCAGCTGGCAGTTTGCCCAGGGCTGGCTATTCCACAACACTGACCTAAGGCTGTTTTTCTAAGGGCAACACAGATGTAGGCAAAGTGATACACAAATCTTGTGAGTGACCCTAGCTTAAACTGTGGCAAATCTAGTGCTTTCTAACACACTTTCAAAATCAGCAGAACACACAAGCCAATAGAACCGGTTTCTCCCCTTCCTGCTGATGAGCTGAAAGCTATCAAGTGACAGAAAACCTGAATCATCACACCACAAAACATGCAACAATACTTTGACATTGGCTTTGAATTTAACATGTTACTTTTTAAGAAGTAATAGCCAATGCTGCTTTCAATCTTCAACATCTATGAGCAATTTAATTTTTAAGGGTATACCACTCAGGGTTCGTACAGCTTTTTAAGAGCATAGCTCATAGCTAAACCAAAAATATCCATCTAAATTATTACTATAAATGCCAGGAGACAACAAACAAATATGACAACGGGATAGTTTCATTTCATATATTAAAAGATTTTTTTGGTTTACATGAGAGATTGTGTCGATGATGAAACACCAGATTATGTTGAAAAATCAAGCATTTTTCAAGGAGTATATTTAAATTCAAGTATATTCCTAACCTTGAAAACATAACGGTTAAAATTAAGCAGTTTCCAAACTTTCAAGACTTTGTACGAACCCTGACCACTATACGGACAGGAGACTCTGCTCACCTTTGACTCCAGAAAGAAGCCTTTGAAATAGCGGTACTTGGAAACAACTCCTCTAGGTACAGCGACTGTTGTTGTCCACGTATTTCTGTAAGTGAGTCAACATACACGTTAATATTTTAGAAGGACAAAATAGTAAGAAAAGCAGACCACCTTTTGCATGTCAGCAAAGAGAACAACCACATATTGACATATTTTAACCAGCATGTTTTTAATGAGTGTGGCATTACACATAAAGTTTAACCTACCCATCATTCCCATCAGGGTGTAGGGTCACAGCCTTTTGATGGCTCCAGCTTCCCAGGGATTCACAGCTGCCAACAACAACAATCACCTCCCCTAGAAATGTTCAAATGGGCCTGTTACCTGATGTAACTTCAACACAAATTTTACAAACAAATACGACTAACATTTATAACAACCTTGGCAGTTTTAACCTCAATATTTTGAGGTAAACATGTTTTGAGATGCAACATTGTATTACGAAGCATTGTACTACATAGAAACTTCTAAGTGTGGGTTAAAGATCATGTCGAGTGTCGACCCTTTGTTTATCTTTAGTTGTGTCTGCAGTCAGGTTTAACAGCCATACCTGGGGATGTTTCTCCTCTAACAGCCAAAGTCACCTGAGTTGTCTCCATAGTTGACACAGGTACAGAGAAAGATTGGCGGCAGGAACAAGCTGAAAAACATCAACAGATTTTAAATAAACGGTCTTGTTTCGTTAACTGACTGCCAATAAGACAATTTAAGCTATGTATAGAAGCACAGTCCTGTACCAAGTGTGACTACTGGCGATTTTGATAACTTAGATTGTTATCAAAATAACGGCACTTGAATAGTAGGTAACTCATCCTAGTGGTTGCTGACTAGAGTAGCTAACCTAAATTCGTCTACAAACGTTAGCTAGCTAACGTGCTATGAATAGAAACACTGGTACAAAATACTTTCAAATCAACTACTGCGAAGGAAACCATTGTCGTAAGAGCTACCTTCTTGATTTTGGCGGCTATGTGTCGGCTCTTGGCAGCCTCGAAAATGGAGAGTTCACAGTGAATCCGGTTCGCCTAACCCGCAGAGAGGCAAATCTGACCAGCCGGTCCACCGCTACTCATTGCTGCCCTGTTTATCAAACAGCGAATCAATATTACGCTTAACTGAAAATGTTTATAAAAACAACGCCTGACGTAAGTCAGTAATTACAAAACTGCTAACATTCCCGAACCATACAGACATAATCATATAAAGAGTATTAACGTTAAATAGCCTGGCCGTGATAACGAAAGCCGCACCACTTGAACAGTTCAGCTAACAAACAAACCTGAGCGAGCGTCAAGTTCCACAAAATAAAAACTAAGACCTCCGGCATGTACTTTCAAAGTAAAAGATGTATTGCCCAACATTCTTCGATGTAGTGAAATAGTAAATAATTCAAGGAAGAATTTGGAGAAAACAATAAGGCAATTATGGACTGACATTTTTCATATAGTTTATATGAATCGCCATAACATAATATAACATAACATTTGAATGATAGCATAGCCGGCTATGCTTACACGGGTATTACACAGGTTGGGTTTTAAAGGCTGATATTGTTAGACTGCACATTTTCAAATTTGACTATTTTAGTATTCTCCACCACAGTTACATACACGAACGCAGAGGGCTTTAAAAAAGCATTTCGACCGTGATGCTGGTGATGTTAAAACGATCCCCTGCTTTTGTGGATTTAAATAAAAAGAAATCTGCACTGGGGCCATGTCCTCAGCGTCTCTAAAATCCAGATATAATACTTCCAGATGTAGTCTCAAATACGTCGCCTACCTTCACAGGTATGTGGCACTTTTATTTTGAATGTATCGTTTCCATATGTCGCGTTGTGTTCTGGTTTCCGCTGGCTGCTTGACGAAGCTGGTTCATACCGCCCGGCTGCTGCGGCTCTGCTGCATTAATGTACCTTCGGAAACACAAAGTGACAAGACAAACGGGACAATTGCACCTTTTTCAAATATCGTGCTGCCATGGTGTTAGATGAAGAGATGACGGTAAAAGCGACGCACTTAAAAACGTTTGGCTAATTTGTTAGCCACAAACACCACATACGGTACTCTTTTGCTGCAGTAAAATAGCAGTTATAAATAAATTATAGTTATAATGGTCCATTTTGTTATTATTTACGACCGAATGGAGTCTGAGATAATACGATAATTACAAAATAATAACGAAACAAGAAGCGGGCTTTAATCTAGTTACTAATCTACGACGTAGGTGTATACGACGTGTTCAGGCTACAATGCCGCATAATCTGGTTTGAGTTCGTTTACTACCGACAGTACACGGACAAATTTAGCGGACGAAAATGTACGTTAAAGTAAATTGCATGGCAACAAGGTAACAAAAAGTGTGAGCATCCATACCGTCAACAGAAATCGATAAACTTGCACATTTTCGGTGAAAATATGACTTAACCTTAAGTCCATGCCCAGAGAATGTAGTACTAGGAAATTAGAGAAATGCTATCGACTGCTCTTTGCTATCGTTTCTAATATGGGGAGGAAGTGCCTTGCTCAAGGGAACTTCAGCAGTGGGTAACCATACTCTGGTCAGCTTACTGTCGCTGCCCTTGTCAACCACTAATAGCCTAAAATAAAATATATAGTATAATATATAGGCCTACCTATAATATTATTATTTTAATGTTATTTCAACCCAACAGTAGCTGGCCATATATACATTTATATTTTTTTTGCCTCACAGTATACAGTTCAAATAGCCTGGGTCTCTGATAAAACTGTCTACATATTAAATGCGTTTGTGGAACTGACCATGTTTAGTCTGAGTAGCTATATGATTTGTCAATAAAATGGTAGGGTCTTTAGACAGTCATGATACTGTGAATGAGGAAGTTTTGGTTGACAAATAAGCTGTCAGCAACCTTGCTGTGTTCAGTAACCTCCAACCATTTGTAAATGATGCTGCAAAGAAATTCAGATTCTGAAGGTTCTCTGCATATAGACTGTGGTTCAGACTGACAACCAAAGTTTAGCCTGTAGCCCCCTCCAGTGTTCAAATCAAAATAACACATCATGCCATAGAGAGGCAAGAGGGGAAAAACATTGTAATATAAGTACAAGTAAATCACACTTTTCCAGAAAATACATGGATTTAAGCTTCGTCAGCGTGCAATAGGACTATTATAAGAATCCTACATATATGGAAACAAAGCAGTGTAGGCCTAAATACTGCACTGATTCTTTTGATGAATCAGGGTGGGAGAGAATTATCCATCTGACCTGGGAAAAAGATGAACATCTCTACTCTGAATGTTTCCTGCATGAAAAGTTTGGAAAGCTAACTTGGAGCCCTGATTGCTCTGGTATCTGTAATAGTGTGGACCAATGCCGACAAGTGGTCTGAGATGGCAAGAAAGAGAGGGAGAGAGAGGCATGCGTGGACTTGATGAAAGACTAAAGGAAACAGAGAGAAATCGTGAGACTGCAGCATTATGAATATTTCAGGATATTTCCCAGCACCCAGCAGTGCTCTCATTACAGATCACTTTTACCAGTCACAACTTTCCAGATTCATTCATTTACATGTATAGTTTTCTGTATACTCTGTCATTGTAACAGGTTCATTATGGAGTAAATGTCCTCATGTCTCTTTAATCTTTATTCAATTGCAATTGATATATTGAAAAAACAAGATGTACTGTAGCTGACTAGGCTGGAAGTCCACATCATTCAGTATCTCTCATTGACACAACACTAGTGAGGGAGGTAACAGCCATAACACTGATCACATGGTTCTGGACATGAATGTGTACATGTGTGTAAAATGGATACATCCTTCTTATTGATGTATTAGCACTTCATTTTTGGCATGGTGAAATATTTCATTCTCCTTGAGCCTATGGGAAGTAATTGCCTTCGGGGCTTTGAGTTCAAATCTACAGTGTATTTTTTCTCCAGTGATGCTGAAATAGATTAGCTAAGAATATAAAAATAGCAGTTAATATTGGAATTCCAGCCCAACAGGCAGGGAAGTAATATGAAGCCACTACGCTACCTATCCATGCAGATTACAGTTTTCAAATAAAAATCGGTCATTTGAATGAATGCAGGTACCGTAAATGAGATCAGCTGAAATATATTTGCTTATGTGTGCATTCATTGGATATTCTTTATTTACCCTGTTTTGTCTGAATGAATGAATCAGCCCGAGTGTGTAGAGCAGTCACTCACATTTGCCTGCAGTATGATCCCCATCTACTGGTCATGAATGCAGAATTTCTCTCTCTCATTTTTCCTGTTTGTCTCTCGCCCTGCAACTCCTAACTCCATTTGCGGTAATATCTATGTCAAAAAGAGGGAACTTGGCAGTTTGAAAGCTTTCAGGAGCCTACAGTAGATCTCATGAAGTGCCTGAAAGCTGGGAGGACAGATAGAAATAAAAGCGATTCCTCAAGGCTGAAGTCTCAGACAGAAAAAAAAAATATGGCGCTGCCTTACCTGATGAGCAGAGAATTGCTGAGTTATCGTGATCATTTCCCATTGAAATGCAGATCGCTGGCACAGAGTTACATAAAACCCTACTGTAAAATCCCTTTCCAGAACGCCAACATACAAAATTCCATATTCTGTTATGTGTTCTCAGGCACAAAAAAGACATCCGAAGAAAAGGTAAGATTTTTAAAGTGCAGATTACACTCGTTACTATTGTACCATCCTGAAATAACATTAGAGTGGGCAGCCAACCAGTGACCAGTGGTCAAAATGGGCCTTGGGGGAAAACTGATAGCTCCACAAATCAAAGCATTACACCATATCCCACCTGCCTGTCAGAGCTGGTAAGACAGAGGAAATGAATGCAGAGAGAAGGAGATGAAGGCATGGAAGACAACGAGAAAGATTGAGAAGATGTGTTATCTCTGTTTGCTTTTGCAGAAGGAAACACAATAACAGCTAGAAGGTTACTGCTGTGGGTTTTTAAAGCAGCTGCCTAGATCAGTGTGAAGATAGGGCTGTATGATAATACATTTATCCACAGGCTAAATTTAATTTCCTTCGGAAGAGGAGAATGAAGGGAACACTATTCTAGTTTGCTCTCTGTGTGTGTGTGTGACTGGCTATGACTTATTGGAAGAATTCTGAGTAATGGTGGAACATAGTAACACTTTTATTGTTTAGTGGTTATCTTTTAATTGGTGTTGACAGAATGTGAGGGCTGCAGTTCACACTCAGATGTTTTTATTTCTCTCCGTGTAGTCAGGCTCAAGTAGTGAAAACGTGGTTTACACATTTGCAATTAAATCCACAGCTGGCAGCTTTGCTACATGTAGGACAGTAAACACAGATAAACTTACTTAATTTTATTATTTAAGTGGAATAATATTTTGATGAATGCACGTGAAGAACATTTAACATCAAACAAAAGTAGAGAGAGTGATCAGAATTGTATTCTGCATGTTTTTAAAAAAATACTTATACTTTATGCTTATACTGACATCCACAGCAACTCACAATAAGTGCAACTGATGAATAAATAAAAAAAATAACAATCAACCAGTGATGGATAGTTTAAAGATCCCTGACAATATTTCTGTGACCCTTGTTTGATAAGAAACAGCAGTGTGACCTAAAAAAGAGAGGCAGATATACGATTTTTATTCTTTTCATTACACCACCTCTACTTCAGACCTTATAGAGCAAATTCATCAGTGACCCCTGTGTCATTAGGCAGTTGCTCACTCCCAGGGCCCTGTGACATATTGTTGGCTTCAGACCAGTACTGAGTTCTGCGGCCCTTTTGTGGGCAGAAAGGGACGTAACGAACCCAAGATTGGGACGAAAGGCAAGAGGTTATGCCAAAGGGGAGGTCATACACCTCTTCTGTTGCCAAGGTGTTGCTGGAGTCCTCAAGATGTACTTTGTCCCAGGCTAAGAGACCACGCTCACGTTTGGTCCCTAAGACAGAAAGACTATTAGAAGAGAGCTGTACACCACACCTTTCTTTATAATAACACACACAGAGTTTACATTCACAAAATAGAAAAGAGCTGATGATTAGATATTAGTAGAGAAACAATACGACGAAAACAAACTTCATGCCCAGAAGCTACATGGAACAGCTGTAAGGCTGCCATGCGCATTCAATGCAATTTGATTCAATAACAATCTTCCACTTCAGCTTACCAGGAATTGTGTTATCTAGGAAGAAGCCAAGAAACCCTCCTACAAACATATGGGTGGTCAACAATATGTGTAACACTTGGTCTACCTCTTTAACACCTGAGGACAAGAGAGAAAAACTGTTAGTGCAATATCAAAACACCTTAAGATTGATATGCATCAATTGCTGTTCTAATCTAAGTTATAGGACTGAATGCAAGTTCAGCTCATTCTTTTCACAATGAAAAACTGAATAGTTTCATGTCGGCTAGTACTAGTTGAGGTGAAAGCTGCTTAAACTGGTAGATTATACCTGTTTTTAAGAAATCAGGATTCTTCATTATCCAGTTTGGAATGATGAGTGCAGAAAACATGGAAAACCCAAAAACAAATATATTTCTTGAGGAATTCATGTCTGTGGACTGAAAATGAGATGTGTCAGCAAAATTCTGAATAGTAAAAAAGCATCTTGAAACAGTCTGGCTGAATATCAAATCATATTTCACGCCATTTGTTTACCTGCAGATTAGAAATTCCTGTTGCAGTTATGATTCCGAACATAATCATGAACATCCCTCCAACCACAGGGGTGGGGATGGTTGTGAAGATGGCTCCAATTTTACCCAGCATCCCCATCAAAATCATGAAAACTCCACTCAGAAGAATCACCATTCGGCTACCCACCTGTTGTCAGGTAGTTTGAAATATGAGAGTTTTGTAGAACTTGCTTGTTCTGCCCTCATGCAGTATAAATGAAGGTTAAACTCTAGGGTTGGACGTCATTATCATTTTAAGTATCTTACCTTGGTGATACCCAGGGCAGCCACATTCTCACTAAATGAAGTAGTGCCATTGCCTGTGCCAAAGGCCCCTGCCAACAAACAGCCGAACCCTTCAATACCAATGCCCCGGTTGATGGCGTGCTTGGGGGGAGGCGGGGCCCCTGACAGCTTGGCACATGCATGGTAGTCGCCCACAGACTCTGCCACGGAGCTTGTTATCCCAGCCAAAATGCCAAACATACCTGCCAGGCTCACAGTTGGCATGCCCCACTGACCTGAATGAGGAGTCAAAATTGTGATTATTGAATAATAAACACATCTTCATACATCATCAAAATTTTTAATGTTTGATTCTACTACACCCAGTATACCTCTTGCTTTCCCTTATCTTCCTGTAAGCACTAATAATATGACTTATGACTGATGTATTAAAGATAAAAGAACAACAAAGGTATGTTGATATTCTTCTTGTGAACTTACCAGGGTATGGGAATGTGAACCAGGAAGCCTCGGTCACCACATTTCCCTTCACATCAGTGCGGGCCAGGTGGCCATATTGGGCTGGATTAGATGGCAGGACATCATAGATGGTGAGGAGGTAGCAGACTAACCATGAGACCGCAATGCCCAGCAGGATCTAATCAATATCTAATATTAGTATCGGTGTCAGTATTTCAGGGTAACCATAAAATACAACAAAAAAATGTTTAAAAAAATATATTTTGCCATCTATAACAAAGAGTATTATAGTCTTAAAAAGTCATCACTCGCAAGGAGTGATGACTTTCTTAGAGAACATACCGGCATTATCTGGAAGATAAAGAACTTGGAGATGTGCAGTTTCTTGGCTTTGCTGTATGCAGGAACAGGGATTGGTATGAGACGGAGGTACTGGGAGAACAGGATGATCAGCACTGTGGTCCTGTGTGTATGAGAGGAATCATTACACCATCATTAGCATAATGATGCAAAAATTAAAGACTGATATCATACTTGAAACAGGCCAGCAATGACACTATCCCGGCTGACGGAAAATCTAGTTTGTCAAATCTAAATTTCAAAAGAGCTTTGGCTAACAGGCAGAATTTAGATTTTGATTACATTTTAGACTGTGACCTCCTGAGGCGGAAGCTCAGTGCAAAATCTGCAGCACAATACTGCTGGTTCACACAGTAAAAACATGTCCCTTCCAACTGGGCAAAGAGGCCATGGCAGCGAGTGGTTACGTACATAGCAGAGATGCCCCAGTGGCTGCCAGCCTTTTCTCCGGCTGAATCGTACAGTGACAGGCCTATCAGAGAGACTGTAGGGGCAATGGTTAAGGGGCCAATGAAGCGCATGAGGAAGCCGATGAGGCCAGAGAAACCCACCAGGATCTGGAGGAGAGAAGCCACCATGATAGAGCCCTGCAGCTGTGGACAGGAACACAATAGCAGATCATAAGCATTAATGTCACCACTCTTTCTTTGGCAGAGTGGCAGACTATAACAACAATATGATTGGTTACTTCCCGGAGCGGAAACCACATGAGCTCAATGAATTAATTATGAGCTCCACAGACGTGCTTGTTTTAAGTCTTTGTTTGCTTGCTTTTATTGAAAGCTGTGAATGCACAGTGTTTGTGCTGGCTCACTGTCCTCATGCGGGTCTGCCACACTTCAATGAAGAGAGGGGAGGAGGTGTTGACCAGGCTGGCGTTCTGGGTCCAGGCTGGGCACTTCCACTCTGGCGTGGACAACATGGCCATGGCAGGTGTCAGCAAAGCAAATGTACCCCCCTGTAGGATGGGAAGCCTACACATGTGACATAAACAGAAACAATTCTCTGTCAGACAAAAAGACAAATCATTTACTGACAAATTAGTTGGCTTGCAACATTTTTGTTTTTCTTTTTATTGATATTGAGTACATTTTTGGAATTAAGGTTAGCCAAAATTGTATGTCCAATAACGTGTACAAGAATGAGTGAGAGACTTCTTTCTACAAAGTAACAAGACTAGAGTCTACTGACATGCTAGAAGCTCTGAGACTGTACTAAGCCACAGCAGCATGCTAACATGCTCACAATGACAATGTTAACATGCTAATGTTAAGCAGATAGGCTGTAATGTTTACATGTTCACCATCTTAGTTTACCGTGTCAGTATGCTAACATTAGCTAAATTATCATTGATTTAGAGTTGTGTTATCTAACTGGGTCTGTAGCTGCTAATTATATTGAATTTCTTCACCATCTATTGCTAACGTTGTATGTCTGTCCCTCATCTGGTGCTGGGCAGGTAGCATACAAAAGCAGGTTTACCAGAGCTTGGTTTTGCTGAAAACTGTTGCTTCCTGCTGCTTGAAAATGAGTTGATAGGAGCAGTGAGACAGAACCATAAAGTGAATGTGGCGTAAAGAAGCTAAAAAGTTGCATGGCGCTACAGTTGGGTGATAATTCTCTGTGACTTCTGTTTGTCACTGTGACCACACTTTTTGACCAAACCTTTTCACATTAAATGGAGTGATTTAATAAATTGTTAATATAAATATGCAGATTAGTGAAGCTTTAAGGCTGTTTCCATAAAATAATGTAATTGAAGTGTGAGGGTAAGCAAGTAAAAGCAGTAGTGAGTGTAACAACCTTTTAAGGGTCTCAGTGAGTTCAACTATCTTGCCAAACTTTCCTTACAGGGTGGCGAGTGGTGCACTGAACTAGCACCATCATTCTCACCTGACACCAAAGGTGACCTGCAGCAGGGTGCACAGGCCAGAGACGAAGAAAATGGTATTAATGAGGCGACTCTGGGTCAGGCTGTCGTGCTGCAGACACAGCCCCTCGGAGAGAATGAGCGGGATGGATATGATCCCACCGAATGCTGTCAGGTAATGCTGCAAAGGAGAAGAACAGTGATGAGAATGCTGAATTGAAGGTACTGATGATGACACCATTACAAACACCGAACACAGTAAGAATTCAAAGAGGGATTGCATTTACAATCACTGAAAGCTTTAATATATACTTTTGTTAGAATGTTTACATGTTTACAAGTTTTAACATTTCATAAAATGTCATCAAATTTAACATTTTCATTGCTCTAACTACAATGTGGGTTAAACAGTGTCAACAACCAGGAATTCATTCAGACATTCAAAGAGATCTTGTCACAAGTTTACACCCACCTGAATGGCCAGGAAAATACAAAGGTACCAGGGGGGAACATCAGTCACACAATAGGTTGGTTTATTTTTGTCTTCCTCTGCTACACAGCTGCTCCCCCATGTCCTTATCTCCTTTCCTCTGGTTTGATCATTGACTTGTTCATCCATCTGTAGCACCATGTAAAAAATGTAACAACTTCTCAGATGATGTTTTTATGACTAGTACACATCTACAGTAATGTATATTTGTATTCAAAGCATTTTGGATTTTTAAGTGTAGTGAAACTGACAGACATTTCAGGCAGGTAGACATCTCTGTGATTGTGTTTCTGTATTGTTTGCAAATGTGGTTATAAAGTTATAAAGCAAATAAGCTGAAGAATATTAAAGTTTATGGATCTAATCAAAATGTAATAACATGTTGTGCTGTGTGCCCTCCCTGTGCAAGCGTTGTGTGAGGTTAGAGAGAATTTCAGGGTATGGCTGCACAACTTTTCGAAACTTTCAACCTAAATTACTCCTACTTGTCCGAACCCTTGCCCACTGTGCAGCAGGATTAATCAGAACTAAGTGTAGTGTAATCCTTACTATTTAACAAGATACGAACTCAAATGCAGTGTTTCTTCTGAGTGCTCACAGGTGTGTGGTGATCCTGACTGCATTTAGAGAGAATACTTAAAAATGCCATTCATATGGTATATTTTACATGAATAAGTCATTGTACTTACATCAAATGCAAGATTGTTGAGTCCACCGCTTTCGTTCCCTGAAGCCATTGCAACTCCAGTATAAAATGAAAATTTGTTTTTGGTTTCTTGAGGTGGAGTTCTTCTAACAAGAGGTGGATAGAAAAATAAAAGACAACCACAGAGAAACAAACAGGCAGACTAAATGCTGAGAAGTCAAAGGAGTGTCATCTTCGCTTCAATGGAAAATTACTCACTTGCAGCATGTGAGTTGTAAAGGTGTTTTACGTGCAACGCAAAGTGACGACACCTTTTCTTGACCTGCTTTCAGTCTTTCTTATCACATTTACAGCAAGTGGTGTACCCATTTTAAATGTTATCACTCGATCGACTGGGCATGAGTGGTAATCAGACTCATAGATATGGGTTGGAAGGGGCCTGTAAATGTTTCAAAAGTTATTTGTGCGTGTGTTCATCTCAGAACAGTTAAGCTCACTAGTTGACTTAGTGACATATGTATGTTAATTATTACTTACTCTTTTCAAAAATGTGGATTTCCTGTTTGGGAGGGACACAATATCCAAAACTTCTATGTATACATATTCAATGGTCTCATAGAAGTTCTCATAGAAGAAAGGAGATGAATTTCTTGGACAGACTTGAAGCACAATAAAGTGTTTGTAATTGAAAGATGTGTCTCTTTAGTCATCTTAAGAAAAACTGACTGATACAAGGATGGATGAATGGATTCATAGATAAAAATAGGATAGATGTTTGGAAGGATAGGATTTTGTTAATGGCTCCAGAGCTGGAAGAGTTACTGCATGTCTTCTCTTACAGAAGAGCAGGCTTGTGTAATAATTTACTCAATTCATGTTGTGGAAGGAACAGGAGAGAACGCTGACAGTTTCAACTTGATGGTTTGTTTGATTGTGCTTTGCATTTAGCGCTTACGTCAAACTGTCACAGTCAGTTGACAGGACAAAATTGGGAAGATGGTTAGAGAGATTTAGGCCTTCAAAGAGGGGAGGTTTCCCTCCCTCAGAGGGGGAAGAGAATGTGGAAAATGTATATGATCTCTCTGTGTGATGCTGATAAATGTGCCAAGGAAGATGCAGCAATGCATCTTAGGGAATTATCATGTGAAAACACTCTCCAGTCTCCAGTTTTATAACTGAAAGGATCCTCACAATTATAGGACAGCGACAGGTTCAATTGAAGTGCCTCCCATAGTCGCTTGTCTTTGGGTACCAGAGTGGTGGTTGATGTCAGGTCATGGTAACCCAGACTCACTTACCCCCCTAAGGCTCATGTCTGTAAAATCCATCAAGAGGATGTGCACAATATCTCCCCTATTCTCACTGAGTTGAATGACACTAGTAGAAACAGGATAAACCAGGTCAAACTGACACACCACTTATGTGCCACAAAGTAATGAGAAAGTAATTGAAACAGGGCATGGAGGGGCAGCAACACAGGCCAGCACTGTGCACTTTGAGAAATTCTTTGCTTTTATAATAATGCTAATATGTACTGGTTTATTGTGCAAAGTGTGGTTGGGCTCTACACTTAGGGAGTCATTTATATTCTAAAGGACGCTCTTAGCAGAACAGCAAGCTTTAATGTCATTGGCTGCGATGTAGCACATCATTAACTCCCTGCGACATACAGATAATGCCGCTTTATCATTCTGTGACTTAAAACCAGGCCGGTTAATGTTTCATGTTTTGAGTTTAGAGAAGCAATTCAGCCAATTTGTGGGAAGATAGTCTAAAAAGTGCTTTTCTGGTTTGAGTTCTTACTCAGCTCTCTGCTCATTAAAACACAGAAGTGTACTCCTTAAGGAGTTATTTTGTGTGTATTTAGGGTGAGAATCACCCTAAATGCTCCTGTTAATGCAGACTGTACATGAAAAACCAATACTGCCACAAGTGACACAGTGCTTATAAAACATGCTGTGTCCCTGTTTCACCACTCTGACGAAGATTCATGTTGCAAGTCTTCACATTGTACAGGCTAATTGTGACACATTCTGACAGGGAAAGGTAGGATGCAGAGATGTAAAACAAAGAACATTCAGTCAGCAAACGTCACAGCACATAAAGTATTTGTTCATCCAGCAACAAGCCGTTGTCTCACAGTCGAGCCTGAGGGAACAAGTCCAGATCTTCTTGGAAGCTCTTTGTGGCAACACACTGTGCACTGTGGCTGCAGCATACACTGTAGCCTATATATCTTTTCATTCTTGTGTCAAATATTTAGTGCAGCATGTTTCATAACTTGCTGAAAACATATTTGGACAAGATATTAACTACTTCCAGTAAATAGTTTGCTCAAACATTAACATGTATATGAGTAAACTTTTTAAATGCTGGTCTTGCACAAGTGAAGTAGCTCATAAAAAACAGATTTTAAAAGCGTTCATCCATGTTTATGGTACTCAGCAGGGAGGTTACAGTGTTGTTATCTTATCAAAGGCTTCATGGTATTTTAATGCAATGCTATAACTCCTCATGTATCACTGTAAGAATGATAGTGAGCAGTGAGACGTTCATGTGTTGCCTCAGACAGACCAGTAGAGACCGACTCCGCCTGAGGAGGAAGTGCAACTTTCACATCAAACATGCATGTGTTTCTTGCCAAAACTCCTCTGGCTGAGTAAAATCAGATTAATGGCTGAATGGTTCACACTTGTCTCCAGCAGAGAGCCCAGACCTTTTCAGAGCAAACAAGTGCCAGCACCAATCCATTCAAATGTGAAGTCAGGGTGAGAAAAAAACGCACACTTTGTTCCCAAACTGCCATTGATCTTGTCACCAGCGTGAGTGTCCTTACAGAGAGGCTGGCTCAGTGCTATTGATTTAAACAAGAAACTTCCTCCCTAGGCTTTCCTTACAAAGAGCAACACACTTGCTGTAATGAAAATGAATTTATCCAAGTGAGAAGCACTTTGTGTGAAAACCACACACATGTGAAAACCAGCATGCCCAAAACACACACACATCTCTGAATTTCATTAGTGTATTTTTCACATTTGGGTGTTTTTGTAAAAGGGAACACAAATGGAAATTCAGCAGCAGCTGAACAGGATCACAAACTGAGGCAGCATCACTCGTGCGCCTCGAATATTTAGCCATCAATTTGCACAACAAACACAACAAGCATGTTCGCTTCCTCTGTTGAATAAGCAGAACAAGTGTGACAGATGTCCACTTGGAGTTGATCCAGTTTCTGTGGTCAGACTCCGCAAATGACAGTCCTCAGAAAGTGATTTTTGTTTGAATGGAACATTTGGATATATGTGGATGTGTGTTTTGAATAAAGAGACTTTGAATTTGACTTTGAAAACACATTGAATTAAACAAATGTGTGCCTAAATGTGAGCTACTGTTGGCATAATACGATTTGCTATTTGGACAAAGGTTACCTTTCAAACCAAAAAGCCTGAATGTCACTGAGAAGTTGCCCTTGAGGCTCGGTCTAAGTGACAACCTTTACATTTTTTAATCTGAGGAAGAATTTGAACTAAGTAATCCAGTTTCTCACTGTGTTCTGTCTCAATCCTGACTCCATACCACTTGATGTTATCATCCCTGTGAACAATGCTTAACATCAGTGTCAATTTAACCAAAGAACTGAAGGTCACAGCAGGCAAGATGCTTCAAGGCAGCATCAATCATCTTTAATACTATGTCAATATGAGAGACTTTGGCGACTAAGATATTATATCACTCTGTCTATTGTATACTAGGGACAAAACCTATGAATCACTCTTCCTTTGCAACCAATGCGTATACGTTTTTTGCATGTTTTATTTAAAAACAACTACGCTTTCCTGCAGAGAAACAAATGACATCACTAACAGTATTGAGAAATCTTTTACAACCTCACTAGCCATCCTACGGAGATAAAGTTGTTCCTGCAGGTACTTTGTAAGTGGTTTTCAAGTACTTAATCCACAATTGCAGTCCTAATTATGCAACAGAAGATATTCCCCAGTGTGGAAACAGAGGGCCAAAGAAATCAAGACCACTGAAATGATTACCAGTAAATTGCAATTCTGCAGTACACCATGTCTTGGGTGCCTTTCTTTAGCTGCAATTAGTGGGGAAAAATCAATGACATGAAAAGCCTGTGCTAGATTGTGATTTAAGCTCTTTAAAAACGATGTCTCAAACTCGAATAGACACAGGCCAGTCTGTGCAGTCAGAACGTTGCTATAAAAATGTGCATTTTGATTTATCAGAAAGCTATAGGTTTCCAATAAAGTCAGATTTTTGTAATTTCTGCCATTGTTTATTGTGCCTTTGAAGAACAAACAGGCTAAGAAATTGATGAAGTCTTCTGTCTAATGAGCTTTTTCATGTGACATATTGAAGTCACACATAGTGCTACTAAGACAACTGCAGTAACTCTTACTGCTTACTAACACGCAATGAATAAAAGAAGGAAGGAAATACTTGAAAGCTCTGACTTGCATCCTTTAAAATTGTCTCTTACATTCAAAAAGTGTTACGTCCCTGGCTTTGTGGTTTGTTAAGATCTTCAAATACGTCTACATATAATCTGCCATCAATATGCAAAACATATTCATTCACACATCATACAATACAGTTCAATAGAAAATAATTATAATTTTAGAATTCAATTGTCTGCTTGGCCTCACACGTTAATAAACTGTTTGATGTTCCCTGTGGAAAGTTTGTATCGATCGTCTTCTTGTTCTTCTTCACAATTTCACGTTGCATCTGCCCAGCTGACTGAGATGTGTAATAGGGCTAGTTTGCATTTACACATCAAAATCAATACTCATGATGAAAGCCCAGGAGAGGAAAGCATATGCAGCAATACTGGCCCATTAAAATTTCATTCACCATAGAGGGTCAGTACAAAAGGTTTGTACACATCGTCAGTTGTGTGGTGGCCAATCTTTTGTTATGTTTAGGGTGATGAAATATGAATGATGCACAGCCACAGAAATAATTTGAGAAAGAGCAGCTTTGTGTCTGGAAAGAATTATTATGGAAATTAATGGTACACTTCTATACTACTTTAGTACATACTTTGAAAGTATCTTTCTTCCAGATTAAGATTAAGTTAAAGAGGCTTGTTAAAAATGGTATACCATTGATACAGTGTAGAACTTAAAGGCCCTTAAAACATATTTTCTCAATTGGCTTCCTACTAGGAAACATTAGTTCTTACCTTAACACACAATCTTCTGCCAAAGTTTGCCAAGAGATTTTTGTACTTGGGGAAAGGTGATTTTGAGTCAGAGTTTAGAACTATTTGAATCAAAATCTGATGACAGTTGTGGAGTTGATTGCGTGCGTTGCGAGCACTGCCAATCAATAAATTGAATACAAAACAGGCTATTAACTGCCATTGTGAGAATTAAGATAATGAAAGGCAAGGATTTTTAAGAAAAAATAAGTGAAAATAGTTTCACCTCACAGTTAGAGTTTTGACCACTAGCATACTTCAAGAGATAGCCTATTTCAAGTAACTAAAGGGCCCTTAGCCACAATCAATATTGATATCAGCATAGGTGGGAGAGCAGCAACTGTGTGCACACAAAACCAGCAAGTTACACATAAATACAAAAACAGCCTAAAATGAAGACAACATAAACAATTGAATAAAGCAAAAGTTTATATGACCTGAAATAGAAATTAAAATTGCAAAAATAAAATAAACATGGAACTATAGCAGCCATTGTGCATATTTATTATGAGTGATAAATTACACCCTTTTGGAGACCATTATGTGCATGTTTCCTTGAAAATGAACTACAGTCAATTGAAGTTAAGTTAACCTCCAGAACAAAACATGTATTTTACACGTTCCAGTAAATTCACACAAACTAATCCATACTGTGTGTTAAACTCTGGTGATATTATTTAGGCTGCTTGGGATATTTTCCAGCTGCACCCACTGTGCTGAGAAGTATTGACGTTGCGTCATCCATAACCCTGGGACTTTCATTAGCACATTTCAGTAAACAGCTAACCGTATTAAAAATGTGCTGGTCCTGCTAGTGTTACATCGTTCAGCAGTCAAGCTTGGCGCGTTCTGGCTGGATGGTGACATCTTCCATGACTCAGGCCTCAGCTGTCAAAATGTCAGTCAGCGTGATGATATCGTCTAGAACTGATTTTATTCTGCATATGGAGCTGTCACAGAGGTAGGGGAAATGGGTATGTAGCCAAATATGATCATGTAATCAAAGACTGACCCTTTATTTTACTCAGGTAGTTTTGAAGCAGCTAATAGTGCAATAAGTACCACACACAGTCACCTCAGCAGCTAGTGTAACTGGCTTAATGGCCATTATTGTTCTGAGAACAATATACTTTTAGAGTTGTCACAATATTCATAAAGACTGGCCTGCTCTGCCCCATTCATAATTTATTCACATTTAGCCTTCCTCAGTTGTACTCGTCATCCTTTTCTCCCCAAAGACCTCATTAGGATCTTCACCTTCACTCATATTACTGAAATGAAACGATTTTACTAAAACACAGTCTGCATTAGTAAAAAAAAATACTCATGATGGCAAAAGAACTCAAGTACGCAATTCTTCAGGTATGCAATTCACACACACATGCACACACACCACAAGTACTCACTTTTCAACACTGAAAGAGTGTCTGTTCAGGATATTTAATTGAGGGAGGGAGTTGAGTCGTATTCCAATTTACAACAGTAAGAAGTGATAGGAGCCAAAGGATTTGAGAAGGAAATCTCACCTGCTCGTCTGGTAATGAGGATGTTTCAAATCCTGTATTACACAATAAATGAGAGCTGAATCCTCTTCATGTGCCATTTCAATCTTGAGCAGGCGTTTTGGGTCCTATTGAGCGTTGTATTGAGAAATCACCCTGCTGCTACAATAGTGATGCCAATAGCATACCAGTTTGGCCTATAGAGTCCAAGCCTTCTATCATCTTGTTTGATGAATGCATAAATAACCAAACTGCTTTATAATGACACCTGCATGGATCATTTGGAACCACGCTTTCCATTCTTTGCTGCCTATTCTCTTCTCCTGTCAAACACTGTTACACAAACATTAATAACCTGCTGGGGAACTTTGTTACAATTGTTTTGAGGGGGACATCAATCTGTGTACCAAATGTCATGCAAATCCAGTTCAAGATCACAAATGACAACCTCATGGTGGCGCTAGAGGAAGGAAGTCAGGGATCAGCAAAGTCAACAGGATTAATCCTCTGGTGATCATGAATGTCTGTACAAAAGTTTCATGGCAACCCATCAAATTGAGAGATTGAGATATTTCACTCTGGACTAAAGTAGCAGATAGACCAACATTGCCATCCCTAGAGCTAGGGGCTAAACATGTAGTTTCAAGACAGTCATCCTGGAGCTCTTTAGCAGGTTAATCTGGCCATGGGGATGGGGTGATAACTGATACATCAATAGGATCTTAATGTAAAAATTCAACATTTATTTTAGTTTTTATTACTGTTATCACAAAAAGAATAGCAAACACAAGGGGCTCCTAATAAGCTACTTGTTGGCTGGACACAGCAGCATAATGCACATTTTCTTGGTGGATAATGTCACGAGGCAGCAGGAAGAGGACCCAAACAGGAATTGATTCCCAGGTTTATTTAACTTACAGGACGGCACAAAAGACACGCAACACTGAACATACACAATGAACCGACAGGGTACAAAGGGAAAACACAAGCACATATAGGGGAAGGGCTAACAAGGAAATCAAACACAGGTGAGTAGCCTAACTGAACAGGTGAAAACACTCAAGGGCAGAGACACGAGGGCAGGAACACACTGGCAACATGAGACAAAACCAAACTTCAAAACAAGACAGGAACCACAAAAAGTCCACATCATGACAGATAAAGCAATGTCTGGTCAGCAAAGACAGAAAAGGAGACAACAGAAGAAGCTGCTTTTAATTTCTTGTTCCTAAGAAAGTTTAGCCTACTTTTTTGTGTTTTTTTTTCAGTGAAGTTTTTTTTGCCATTAAAGTCTGTGTTCATACGTTCTGATAAATGTGCTATCTGACTGTTACGTTAGATAGCTATTTCATTAAGTATCAACATGATATCATATTTCAAGTTAGGGATGGATAGATTTTTGCTAATTAGTGAGAACTTGGCTTTAGATCTTATATGAGATTTTGCTAAAAGACTAATAATGAGTCGCTTCTCAAAAGAAAAAGAAAACTGCCCCATTTTCAACATAATGTCAGACAATAATGATAACCAGACATACATTAGCAAAAGTAAGTGCATTTGTCCATAGATGACCATGCACAGACCCCCTATTGTTTTTGGAATATCATCAAAGTCTCTCAGTAGTTTTGAGCCAAACATAAAGCTTGTCCCCACCAAAGATCAAAGCCCAGCTGAGGCTTTCCTGCGGCGCATTGCGTTGTGCTCGTCGTGAGCCACTCGCCTTTTGTCCATGCATGTAAATGGTTGTGATGAAAGGGGTGGTGTTGCCGCAGACAGGGACCGATCTGAGTCGTGCTCACAGAGCCTGTCTGAATGCATCGAGCTTTCCCTCTCAAATCCCCGTCACTGCCTGTGAGCTCCTATATCTTCATGGCTCACTAAAATATTAATCAGGCCTGCAGCAACAGTAGTAAGGCGAAAAAAACACACACACAGCATCACATGTGAGTGCACATGCATTCACGGACACACACACACATTGTTCAGAGCGTGGCACTTTTATAATTTAGTGCTTCAGTGCTTTTGATATCTAGTGGCTGGATGGCTCACTGTGGAGTACTGAGCCTTAGTCACAGACACGACTTCCTCCTTCCCTGTTACCCTGCCGCTGCTCACTGTATAGAAAACATTCTATAAATTCTAAACATTCTGAAATTGAAAATCTATCCATCACACAAAATACTGGGTTCACTGGCTGCTTTGGATCAGCGCATATTGCTTGGATGTACAATACACTGTCTGATGTTACAGTTTTATGCTCTGACCAGTAATTATTTCTGTTACCACAATGGAGCCTGTCTGCAGTAACAAAGATAGATGTCAGTAACCAGGCATGTAGGCACGAGAAGCACAGGTGAGAGAGCAGATTTATGGAGTACGATATTCTCATTTTGCTTGCAGCTGTTACACTTTCTGAGTTTATGGGTTCCAAGACATGATTGAATTTTAATGTACTTTGCCATATATAAAGGTCAGTGCTTGTTGTGTAAACATCCCATGTACACATTTTTTTATCAGCATGCATTTTTAAGCATCTACAGAAGTTGCGAATTAAAAGGAGAAGTTTACGATCGAGATCTGATTACTGTCCTTACACACGCTGTGTTCTTTTTAAAGTATTGCCAGTCACATAATACTCCTGATCAGAGCAACACTGTATATCTGCAACTAGTATCACTGAACCTATTAATCACACTGGATGAAAACAGCAATAGGATGTACATATTCTTCCAATACATCCATGTCACTTGAGTGACTATTGATCCAAGTCTCCTTTTCCTCTAGTGCTGAAGCTAACAAGCTCCCATGAGAAACTGAATGGGATGTGCTGAAGGCTGGATGAATTATTGAGGAGTCAGGTGGGCTAAATTCTGACTTAAGGTGGGTCAGACTCCCTGGCTGTACTTAGCCATAATTAGCCGTAAATATATGGCACATTAGCCTACATTAAAATCATTTAATCAAACATACAATGTAGGGCAACATTGCAGTTGAGAATACAGAGGTATTACATAACTTCAGACTGTAGTAAACTTCTTCTGAAACACAAAGACTTTTCTTGAGTGAATTAACCACAGGGCACAATGTCATGAACATGTATGCAATAAACAGAACATTTCGGGAAACTAGTTGATTTAACATGAATTCCTTCAAATATAGCCTAAAACCTTTGAGTAGAAGAATAGCAACACCTGCAACATAAGCCGAGCTGAATCAACTTCTCTCTGACATAAAAGATAATATTACAAATCTTCAAAGTAGTGTTGCAGGGCAAAAGGATCAAATCGCATACGAGTGCGCACATCTTCGTGATGTTGTGCCCACCCGCTGTAGCCTACCTGTCCGTCCTCAGGCATGTCGTGGCATTAAACACAAACACGCTGCATGGACTCTAATTCCACCGCCTCGTAAATCTGTTTAAAATGATCACCCGAATGAACTGTGGCACTAACTAGATTGCTAATTCCCTTTCCACGACATGTCGACATTGTGCATACATCAAATTTCAGCCAGACCATTTTCCTTGCAGGTCTAATGAGTCATGACATTAACAGAGCCCGAAGCCCTCCTCCCACGCTTCTCCAGCCCACTCCTCTCTTTATTTGAGGCGCTCCTCAGCTCCACTCTTCAGAGCAGCAGGCGCCCAGTCAGCGCAGCTCTCTCCTGCCGCTACGGAGGGACGGGGCTCGGTGCTTTCTCCACGTTTTCTCGGATATACCTTCATCTCGCCAAGATGAGACTTATTTTTGTTCTTGTTGCGGTTGCGGCTTTGTTGACAGGTAAGTGAGAGAGTGATGGTTTTCTTCTTGCAGAGTGCTGTAAGTTAGTGAGCGCAGTTCAGGACCATGGACAGAGACACCGACGATTCCTTCACTTTAATACATGCAATCCGTTTCCTCGTGCAATTTCACATTTGACTTATTTTAACATAAATACTTTTTTGTTTCTAATGCAGAAAATCTAGCGCTTCCAGTTGGAAAAGAAGGGCAGATAGAAGATGTGGTATGTTTTTACTATTGCAAATTGATTATTAAGTTTAATGCAGAAACTGATGCCCGAAAAGCAGCAAAGAGCTACATATTTAGTTGATGTTGTTTATTGCAGGTAACACGATGCTTGGTTGAGGTCCTGTCCAAAGCTCTCTCCAAACCGGACTCCCAGCTGGATCAGGAATGCAAAGACATCCTCCAAGCAGGTCTGTAGCAGAAGCAGGTTTTTCAGTGTGCACAGGGATAGTAAACAGGCATATTTAAAGCATTAAGGACATGATGATGAGCATTCTTTAACTGTCAGGTCGCTGAGGCATTGATAGATTAAAACTCATAAAAAAACATTTTTTTGAATATGAATATCTTGGCAACCACCTGGTGACATAAATAGAGCTATTAAGATATTTTACAGTTTTCATACCAATACTCCACAGACAAAACAAGAGCTTAAAAACCTTACTGAACCTAAATATCAAACAAGTGATTGACCAAATCATCAAATACAAGATGGGATTTAACCTAAAAGCTTTAAGAAATCCATCATAACGTCCCTAAGAGTTATACTAAGTGGATCTTTGATCTTTCTTTTGTTCTGCCATAGGGGTTAAACATGCCCCACTGGACAAGAAGAGTGTGGAGGGGATAGTAACTCATGGAGAGGTGGTCCAAGGTCAGCCCGAGGAGCCTGAGGCAAAGGGAGCAGATGTGAAAGACATCGAGGCTCTCCTGAAGTCTGTGGAGGAAAAAAGGGAGAACCCAGAGGACGAGCACAGCCAAGAATCCTGGAGTCTGGGCAACGAGAAGGAGAAGAGACATGAGAACGAAGAGGAAGAAGAGCGGGAGAAGAGGAGCAGCTGGAGGTCTGGAAGATACCACCAAAAGAAACACAAACGAGGAGAAGAAGAAGAAGAAGAAGAAGAAAAAGCAGACAACGAGCGCAGTCAGGAGAGTTGGGGTTTAGAGAAAAAGAGATCAGAAGAAGAAGGTGAAGACAGAGAGAAGAGGAACTGGAGGCCTGGAAGATACCACCAAAGAAAACACAAACGAGATGAGGAACCTTTAGGAGAAGAGAGGGAGGAGCCAGAGGAAGAACGTAGCCAAGAGTACTGGGATGTAGACAAAACACATGGGAATGAGGATGTGAGAAACAAGCGCATATGGAAGCCCACACATCGCTACCACCACAAGAAAAAGCTCCACAAACGTGGTGATGAACCGCCAGAGGAGGACGAAGATGACGAACGCAGCCAGGAATCGTGGGGTCTTGACGATGAGAGAGACAAGAGGGACTGGAGGGCTGGCAGGTACCACCAGAGGAGACACAAACGTGATGAAGAGCTGTCAGAAGAAGCCAGAGAAGAGCCTGATGAAGAGCGCAGCCAGGAATCGTGGGGTCTTGATGATGAGAGAGACAAGAGGGACTGGAGGGCTGGCAGGTACCACCAGAGGAGACACAAACGTGATGAAGAGCTGTCAGAGGAGGAGAGAGAAGAGCCGGACGGGGAACGCAGCCAGGAGGACTGGGGCTTTGACAAAAGAAATGGAAAAGAAGAGGAAGAAATAGAAAAGCGTATATGGAAACCAACACATCGGTACCACCATAAAAAGACATTTCACAAGCGTGGCGGAGGCTCATCAGAAGAAGAGGAAGAACAGAGGGGTGATTCAGAGGAATATGAGGAGGTGGCAAAGGACAGGAACGAAGCTCTGAGGTACTTCTAACAACTTCTACCCTTTAATTCTGCATGTTTGCGCTCTGCACCCTGGAGCTCAAAACACTGCAGACTTCAGTAATGCACGTCTCCAAGCAGCAGGGATCAAAACAAAATCTTGCACAAGAAGTGAACTAAACCCTTAAGCAGTGCACATGTGCTGGCATGAAAACTAAGGGTAGGACAGCATCTAACTGGGGCTTGTTTTTCAGGTATCTGCCAGAGAAGCGCAATCCCTGGATTTACAGAGGCTACTACCATCCTGCATGGTATAAAAGGGATGAGCACGATGCAACCTCAAACAAGGTAGGCATTATGTGTGTATATGCAACACAAATTATATAGTTGCTAATTGTTGGTAGCTTTAGATTAGAGACTTTAAAACTCAACCAAAACATGCAGATTGAGGAAATTTGATCTTGATATAGTTTTAAAAAAAATTGTCCTTGGGTAATTTTATACATTTTCTTAGCCAATACCTTTCAGCATGTGTATGTAATCAATTGTATTGACCCGACACCCATCAATTATTAACCAGTAAAGTAAGTAAGTCAGTTTTGATTACCGGATCATTATGAATATTTTGGCCTGCACTGTACAGTTTAGACATAATCTTCTTCTGCCTTTAATGTGTTCAGATGGATGAACTGGCCAAGTTGCTGAGCTATAAGATAAACCAGCTGGCCAACCACTCTAATCACGAGGAGGCAAAGAGGAGCACGCACCAGAGAGCACTTACCCCGCAGGAGGTAAAAACTGCGTTCACCACCAGCAAAAAACGACCTTAATGACTGATGTGAGGATGTAAGTCTAGAAAATGCATTATGTCATCTACAGTACGCACTAAAAGTTACTGTGCAACACAGAATGATGAACAGTGCTATGTAGCAGCCAGGATTCAGGCAAAAAACAGGCTGTTTAAAAATACAATCCAGTCCAAGAATCTAGATACATGTGTACATTTCATGTTATAAATAGCCTCACACTTTATTCTGTTTCATAAAATATTTCCCCCCATATATTCAGCTGACCTAATAAAGCCATGAAGCACATCCAAGTCCCTCCATCGTGCTGTTTCACTAGGGGGAAAAGCAGCCATGCTCATTATGGAAATCTTGTGTCTGCATGGAAATGTCAGGATTTTGCCTTCAGAACCAAGCAGCAGCAGTGAATATGCATCTGTGCAAATGCACATTTACGAGAATCTCCCCAGTACATGAAGGAATAATGGAACCACTATATTCATGGGCAGTGACTTGTTCCTCAGCTCTGGCATAGTTAGAATTAGTTTTTATTGCTCAAATCGGTTCTTCTTTACAGGATGTTTTTTTTCAGCACGTTCTCTCAGCTTGTTTGTCCCTTCTTTCCGCACCAGCTTTTTATGACTGCTGCAGTAATCACACTAAGAACATCATGATTAAAGCCTCCCAGAGCAGTCAAAGTCATGATATGCCCATTGGCCTGTAGAGAACTCCCTATTTTGTCACATACTTTGAAGCAGAAAAAAAAAGTGATCTTTTACAGTTCTACAACTCAAGGGATAATAAGGAAATGTTTAACCTAAATGACCAATGCATATTACACAAATTTTGGAGCAGACTTTGGAAAATAAAATTATGTTTGTTTAATCTTGATTTCTATTCCAAACGTGGTCAAAAAACAGACTGTTTGGATGACGTAACATAAACTGATGGTATTTCATGTTTTTCAGGAGAATGAGCTGGAAAACCTTGCAGCGATGGACATGGAGTTGCAGAAAATCGCTGCCAAGTTGCATGACAACAGTGCATAAGCCAGAACAGAGAGCATTTTATTTCACTATCAGCTATCAGTGGATAAAAGCTGCTGTCTTACTGTGTCTGCCAATTTTGTGTGCTTACAGTGTAAAAAAGACAAAAAAAACAGGACATTAAAACCCTGGAGCAGAGCCAAAAACATTTTATCAACTTGTTTATCATGGTGTTTGTGATATTTTGATGTTATCAAATTAATCAGCATGGGAATGGTTTTGATGTTTATATATACACAGTAAGAGAAACTGCAAAACTAATATATATCTGAGACAAATTATTCAAATATCTGTGTTCTGAAGTTTGTTCAGTTTGCACTCAATAAAAAGAAGTTATTCTGGGACCAAACAAATAGCTCTCGAATTATTTCTTGATGAAAAAGTGTTCACACATCAGGCTCTTTAGTACTGCTTTTTAATTCTGTGCAGATACAGATGTAACCCACAGTAAAGCTGTATTAGCAACCAGATTATATGTAATAACAAATGGCACTTTCTGCGGGGATAACAAAATTTAAAAAAAAAGTTATAACCTAGAAGCTGGAGAGGATTAAGTGGAAAAAAACATTGTTTTTACACCTGATCTTGAGGCATAACCTGTCACTTACTCTTAACACACAAAAGATTATTTCAGCAGTTCCTTACGTAACACATACACTACGCTCATACAGCCTAAACTGGTTTACAGTTTACTTCTCAGCATTACGCCTTCATCTGCACTGATCTGAATACACCAGACGGGAGAAAGTGTTCTGATGAATGCAAACCAGACACCCCGTCTCCCTTATTCCAGAAGTGTCAAATCAGTTCAGAAGAAAGAGAAATCCATGCTGGAGGAAAATCCCTATAAGCCAATGTGCCCTTAATAGGTTTGATGCTTCTATATTTATTTATCCTTCGGTGTCTGTCAGTTTCAGTCTCTTTGGTACTGGTTCCTCAGCTCGCTCTGCAGATTTGGAGCGCTCTGTGGCAACCGTTGTTCCTGAGAGGAGGTAGCCCCCGCCCCCGCTCATCAGTAGCAGAGGATGTGTCCTGTCAGGCAACACCTAGGGACACAATGCAGGAACACAGTCAGGAGACATTAATTCTACAGGAAAGGCTGGGGGGAAATAACACTTTGGTCTTAAGGGGAAGATCTCTTTTTGAACATGCAAACACACATTGGTTTCATCCAGTTACTGCATAGTACACACATCTGAAAGAAGCAAAAATAAATAAATAAATAAATAATGGGCAGTGAGAGCAAATGGTGGGGAAGTCTCTGTAATAATGGACCTGGGGCAGTGACCAGTATCTTATTATAAAGAACTGATGCTGCCAATTTTGGAGAACCTTACTTAGGGCTGAACCAATTAGAGGATTGACAGAAAATTAATCAGCAACAATTCTGATAATTTCTTACATGGTTTAAGGCAAGCAAACACACCAAACATTAGCTGGTCGCAGCTTCTAAACTGTGAGAATTTGTTCCTTTTCTATGTTTCATATCATTGCAAATTGTGAATATTTATGGTCAAACAATAGATGTTGGTCGGACACAGCATTAAATTCGATAATTTGACCTTGAAATACGGGAAAATGCCATGGCATTTTATTTATTTTATTTTTTTGGCAATTTTCTGACATTTTATAGACCAAAAGATTAATTTAGAAAAATAATTGCTCATAAAAAGCTTTATAAGCAATGTGAAATTTTTTTCAAATGAATTTGAAAATTACTCAAATAAGTATGCGATAAATACTATTCCTTACTTAGCAATAAACCTACATAGATTGATTTTTTTTGGCCAGCGCAACAAGCTGTAAAAACAACAGATATATTATAGCCTTATAAAGTTTATCCAGAGAGTTTATCCACATCAGCATTCATATGGAGCCCTGTTTCATGTCCATTTGACCAATTTAGGTCCTATATTCACTCTCCTTTTAGCTCTGTTTTGCTCTCCAACTCCTGAAGGAAATATCTGGTTCCTTAGATGCTAAATGCTTCACCATGTTCTCTAGCTAGTCGCTAATTTTGTCTGTCTGCCGTTTGGTGCTGGGCGGGTAGTGTAAAGTGTGTTTTTGAAGCTTTTGCTCCCTCCCCTCTCTCTCAACCCAACCGGTCGAGGCAGATGACCGCCCACCCAGAGCCTGGTTCTGCTCGAGCTTTCTGCCTGTTAAAAGGGAGTTTTTCCTTGCCGCTGTCGCATGTGCTTGCTCTTGGTGGGAATTGTTGGGTCTCTGTAAACATAAGGAGTCGGTCTAGACCTGCTCTTTATGGAAAAGTGCCCTGAGATAACTTTGTTATGATATGGCGCTATATAAATAAAACTGAATTGAATTGAATTTTGTGCAGAAAAAATGAAAATGGTGAGACTGAGTTAAGACAGTAAAGTTGTGGACTGTAAAACCAAAACAATGAGCTGAAAGATGCTAAAACGGTTAGCTGAGCTGAGGGGAACAGAGTTGGGTGACCCAGAGACCCTTTTCACATTACACAGTCATTTGATCTATTGTTAAAATCAAAATATTGATTACAGAAAAAACATGATTCCATGATGATGCAGAGTTTAAATTTTACCTGGTAATGTCTGAGCCAGGTGTCTGTGAGTCTGAGGTTGACCGTGCCACCATGTTCCTTGAGTTTTGTGTAGCATTCGATAAGAGTCTGCAGAGATGGAGGGGCAAGAGATGAAAACGGAGCATTAAGAGGAGGACTGCAGTCAACGAGTTGACACACACACACTCACACAGTGTGATCTTTTTGGTAACATAAGCACAGCAGAGGTAATAAGTGCTGGGACGTGATGGGCATTGTAACTCCTCGACAGTGACAGGGATGTCCGCTGCAGTAATGTAATACGGACTTTTTCCCGCTGGAACTCTAAAGCAATAAAAACCTGTGTGCAGTGGCAGCTAATGAGAGATCTTTCTAATAATCCTCATTCAGTGTTGTTGCAGTTCTTGTAAATACCACTAGTCATGATGATCTTACCTCCTTGTATTGGGAGTAGACTACAAAAGGCCTGGAGGGGGAGAGGAATTTGAGCAGGCCCATGAGGACTGGACACGGGTGAAACCGACTGGCTATAACCAACCTGCATGTGAGAAACAAAAAGATGATCAAGCAAACTTGTCCGACATGAAATACACGGTCAACAGTACACTTTGTTATTGGAAATGTGTAGGCAGGCAATATCGTAATTCAGCTCATCTGTGCTGTATGTGAGGTACATCCGGAAAACTTAGGGATTTAGTACCTATTGTAGACATTCATTTCATATTTTATGTAGCTGGATGAGAGTCAGTAAAGGAGGCTGATTTAGGGCTAGTCTGGAAAATTGTGCTCCGAGGTACTGTTTATGATACAGCTGCTATGACGTAGAGAAGACTCAGAGGAAAGTCAATAGGCTAACCAGATCAATATTTGTACTTCTGGCTCAGTTGTCACCCTCACAGTACTTCATCCATCAATCATAAAACTGCAAGTCCTTCATTTTATATGACAGGAAACTGCAAAGCCATCACTTTGCTCACCTTGTAAGGACACCGTGTACAAATCATGGTGTGTGAGCTCAAAGGAAGGCAAAGGTTTAATCATGACTTTTATGGACATACTTAACAATATTTTAAATCAGTCACCAGTTCCTCATCCCTGTAGATCTATTTTAATTACTGTTGTTTACTACTACATGCCGCAATCCAGAACCGATAAAGCAAAGGTGGAAGAGAGAGAGGCTGACGCTGAAAAGAGCCGAGCCGAGAAACAGAAATGTGAAAGCAGAAACTAAATCTGACACGAACCCGTCTGCATTCCTGCCTTCCAGCAGGGCAGCAGCAGCTGCCAGCTTCTTCCGTTTCTCCTCCAGCTTCACTTTTTTTTCCTGAGCCTAAAAAAATAAATAAAATAAAATAAAAACATGAAGTCAGGACATTGACACTCTCTTTCAGATTTTTATATTTATTTTATGAACATGCAGGCTTGTTCCTGTTACTTACAAATATAAAAGCATGACAATAACACAAAAATTAAGGATGTTAAAAGTAAGGTTAGTAAATAGTGCGCATACTTTGGCTTCCTTGCGTTTCTCCTTCTCTTCTTTCTTCTGGTCATGGCTTCCATCGGTGCCACTGCTCGTCTCCATGCTCTGTAGCTCTGGACCACCCTGCTTTTCTGCCTCAGGCTGCTTTTGCTCCTCCTCTGCAGCCAGGTTGGACTGCTTTGATTCTGTAATGTTGAAAGAGACAATCTATATCATAGGAATATCACAGAATAGATGCGTGTCATGATAAATGATTGATGATCATGTTCGTATTTCTGAATATAAATGACTGTTTCATTTTCTAAATTTACTGATTAATCTGAGTCTACGTATAGCTTGTAAAGGTAAAAAATAATGATTAAATGAGCATCAGAGGAACACATTCAAATCTCAGCATTTGTGAAGTTATAGCCAGGAAATGTTTTGTTTTCTTTGGCATTTCAGCACTAGCTTGTGCCGTTTCATCTAAAAACAAGGCTATAAACATCTTGGAGAGATTTAAAAAAAAATACAAAAGGCAAGCTCTACCAGCACTGGGATCTTTGGCAGTGGTGTCCAGCATGCCTGCCAGCAGAGCATTGACATGGCAGATGGGAAACTCATGCAGCATATCGTGAAAATGCGCAGGGAAGCCAAAGCTCTCCACACCCGACCGAACAGGCCCACCTCCTGGGAACATTTGGATCACTGAGCCATAGCCTGGATGAGGAAGAAAAGAGAGGGTAATTATACAAAGGGCAGAGAAAAGGCTTTGTTTAGAACGTACAGAAAGAAAATACATTCTTTGTACAGAAAAAGCAAAAATCGTTTGGTCGAATACATAAACACTGCAGTTTCTGCAAGTTCACAGGACTTTTCACATACCCCCCATTCTTTCCATGATGGATCCCAGCACGAGGCCAGCGCAAGTGTCAAACACCAAAACTTTACTGCCAGCGTGGATGTTCGCCAGAGTCAACATCTGGGCAAGTGTGTCATATCGCAGGTGGCTGCATCACACGAAAAACATACACATGATACAGTCATCGCTTTCTGCGCTATAAAAAGACAACGTTCACACATACTGTTAATCCATGTGCTGACTCACCAGATCTTCCCTGGTTCCCGGCCATGATACATCATAGCCAGGATGCGAGACGACGGTTTTAGAATCGTCACAGTGTTTTCATACCTGGAAAAGCACAGGATGGGAACAACTGATAACACTAATTACAGCACACCGCATTATTTGAAGCCTGAAACAAATTGTGGGTGTATCATCAGAAGTGACTCACTTCTTCTTTTTCTTCTTGATGTACTTATCCTGGGCATATTCAGTCTTATCTCTGAATGTTGAGCTGTTATCTATAAGCCGCTGAATGATTTCCTGCGGAGCACATACACATACTGTCTCTGGTCTCCCTTCTGTTATACTTCAACATTTTATCTGATCATTTCAAAGATAAGGTTCTCTTGACAAGACAAAAACAAACAATGCATTGGCCCATCTCTCAATACTTTTCAACTTCACTATCTTGCCTGTGTCACTCAGCCCCAAGCCCACTGGTTACTAATTAAGATGTCAATCTTTAACAATGTGTCACAAATATTTAACTTAACTTAAAAAGGCTGAATAATTCCCTTAAATAACCGGTCACAGGAGTTTTTAGAAAACATTACTCAAACTGGACTATATGGTGCATTTGTTGGGAACTATTTTTAGCTGCAGATTAAAACACATTTAGGGGGATTAGTGAGTATAAATGGCACCAGAGTCGTACATGCGGATTGACTCAATTTAACTATGGTGCTTCATGTTCAATAAAATGACTATGCCCCAGTACAACTCCTTTAAAATGGTAAATGAGCTTCACTTATATAGTGGTTCCCAAAGCCGGGGATCAAACCGCCAACCCTGGGATTAATGGATGACCCGCTCTACCTCCTGAACAACAGCTGCCCTACAATTTATGTGTTTTTAGACAACAATGGACATCTATGGCACATAGGAATAAGCTATAATAGGCTTTGGCTTCACAGGCAATACTTGTTAGTAGGATCTATTCATTGTTGGTTTTGGTTTTCATGAAATTTGATGACAATATAAAATATAGAATATTGCAAGTATTACTCTTTAATAAGAAGGCCCAAGGCCTGGCAGTGCTGTTGTTACCCATTTATGTATGTAATTTCAAGATTACTGTTGTACCTGACCCTCCAGACCTTGCTCTTTGAGCGTCTCAATGTCATCCCTGGTCAGTTTCTGTGATTTTCCGTCGTCTACAATGTTTCTGTTGTCTGTGCCTGCCTCCTTTGCATCTAGGAAGAACACAATTAGATGTTACTCAAAGGGAAAGGGAAACAAAGAGTAACAGGCTGTCAATAGTCTTTTACATGTTGAAAAAGACTATTACATTCGTCACAAAAATGCCACTGGAGGCATAAAAAAAATGTCATGAATGTGCATGTTGTGAGGGACTGAACAGCAGGTTACACACCGGTGGAGCACTCTGCGTCCTTGAGCTTCCGTGGCTGCAGGTTCCCTCCAGACACAATTTCAAATGTGGTGCTGTACAAGTGTCCCACAGCATTATCCAGGAAAAACCACTGCTTCTCAAAATTCATCTTCCTGTGACGGAACAGACAGAAAAAAAGAAGAAAAATAAATCAATGGAATGGCATCTTTACAGCCCTCTGTGCAGCATCCTGTATACAAATGTAGTAGGTTCATTGGAATTTGCACGTTATGTCAGTGCCCAGAGACTTGGTGATGTGACATTAACAATTAATTTGAAAATATAGTTAATTATCTATCACTACTGAGATGTCAGTTATGGTTCAGCCCTAATTTGTGCCTCATGACATTATAATAAATGAGAGGCACAAACTGGGGCATAAGTTTATTCATTTTACTTTATTTTTTTTGTTTTTGACTTACTTCTTCGGTTGAATTTGCACAGCTTTGAAGATATCTCCTCGTTTCAACACAACGTAGTCACCCTCTTTAATTCTGTACTGAGAATCATCGTCTCCGTTGTCCGCCATAATAAGGCAGATAAACCAGCTCACCAGTCAGCTGAGAGGTAGCTGTCGCCTTCAGATAATTATACGGAGTCGCTATTGACAAGGCACAGTTGGAAAAGGCACTAAACCACCCCGAAGTAAAAGCAAAACACGACAAATTGCTATCCCCACGTGTTAGCTTTCATTTCCCTAGCTTCGCAGGACGACTAAACGATTGCAGACTGAAGCTAGTGCTCTGCTTCAACGTAGTCGTCTATGATTGGCTGGATATGCGTCGCTGAGGTTGCTAGCCAATAGAAGCAAGTGCGATGACCGGGTAGAAATGTAGATATCAGAATCATCGATGAACTGTAGGCACTGGTGATTACAGGTGTTGAGCCGTTTTCCCCGGCAGAGTCCTGCTCCCCTTCGCGTGAACGCGCATTCGCTTGTTCTCGGTGCCGCTTCTTTTCATTTAGTTCGATCTGCCGCTTAGTTGATAGGAAGGCTATTAAGTGTAGGCCTACACTTAACAGCCTTCCTATCAACATGGGAGCTGATACTGTTGGTTTGCATTTCAACACAGTTAACAGTTTATTGGGTGCAAACATGGCAGATGTGTGACCACGTCATCACCCAGCCTCGGTGGGTGCGTTTCATTTCCCACCATGGGGCCACAATCTGGTGTTTTATAACTGCTTTTAAACAGTGTGCCAATTCCACCTGCCCACCACTAGTGCACAGCAGTGTAGCAGTGAGGCGTTTGAAAGAGCAAAAAGAGAGCATCCTACACTTCACAAGAAAAAACAGGATTTGGTCAAATTGAAATAAATGATACAACCTGGGAGACATCTTAAATTCAAATGACCCAACAACAACTTCAGTCCAAACCTATAGGTTAAATTAAATATTAAACTTAGCATCACTGTAGTATTTAGCTGCTGCGTTAAGGGTGAATGTGGGTTGAAATGTTTCAAACATCCTGACTGCAGTTCAATAGAGGGCAATTTGTAATTAGATCCTAATAATATTTAAATGTGATTTAGGGTTGTGTGCTCCCAATATGGAACAGATGTCATGCCATTACATTAAAAATACAGAGGTTCTGCCACCTTGGAGGGTAACAAAAAGCAGCCATTAAAGCATTAGAATTGCAACTGATCTGGATTAGGTTTCTCAGCACTAAGAATATCTTGAAGTATGTTCTGAAGCTTTCAGTGTATTTTAGAAGCAGGTTGTAAGTCACATAGTTTCTTCATGAATTCAAGGCATCTTCAGAGTTCTTGTGAATTTTGAAGCTTCTTTTCAGGCCGTGTGGCAGCAGTTAGCACTGTGAGTTTGGCTATACAGTGGGGCAAAAAAGTATTTAGTCACCCACCAATTGTGCAAGTTCTCCCACTTAAAAAGATGAGGGAGGCCTGTAATTTTCATCATAGGTATACCTCAACTATGAGAGACAAAATGAGAAAAAAAAATCCAGAAAATCACATTGTAGGATTTTTAAAGAATTTATTTGCAGATTATGGTGGAAAATAAGTATTTGGTCAATAACAAAAGTTCATCTCAGTACTTTGTTATATACCCTTTGTTGGCAATGACAGAGGTCAAACGTTTTCTGTAAGTCTTCACAAGGTTTTCACACACTGTTGCTGGTATTTTGGCCCATTCCTCCATGCAGATCTCCTCTAGAGCAGTGATGTTTTGGGGCTGTCGCTGGGCAACACGGACTTTCAACTCCCTCCAAAGATTTTCTATGGGGTTGAGATCTGGAGACTGGCTAGGCCACTCCAGGACCTTGAAATGCTTCTTACGAAGCCACTCCTTCGTTGCCCGGGCGGTGTGTTTGGGATCATTGTCATGCTGAAAGACCCAGCCACGTCTCATCTTCAATGCCCTTGCTGATGGAAGGAGGTTTTCACTCAAAATCTCACGATACATGGCCCCATTCATTCTTTCCTTTACACGGATCAGTCGTCCTGGTCCCTTTGCAGAAAAACAGCCCCAAAGCATGATGTTTCCACCCCCATGCTTCACAGTAGGTATGGTGTTCTTTGGATGCAACTCAGCATTCTTTCTCCTCCAAACACGACAAGTTGAGTTTTTACCAAAAAGTTCTATTTTGGTTTCATCTGACNGGATCTGAGGGCAGCTGGAAGTGTGGACATTTTCAGTGCTGTGATGTTGCCTGAAGCCAGATTGAAATTTGTCCAAAAGGCCATTTACATTTAAAAAGTTGAGTTGAATAAAATGTTTATTTTTGGATGTTAGCTAGCTCAGGAAGATGGGCCTAAGATACTACGCAGGACCCTCAAGCTCCCAGGCCTCTGGTAGAGGACCTGAGCTTATATGGCAGCAATGTTGACGTACAGTAGGTATGGTGTTCTTTGGATGCAACTCAGCATTCTTTCTCCTCCAAACACGACAAGTTGAGTTTTTACCAAAAAGTTCTATTTTGGTTTCATCTGACATTCTCCCAATCCTCTTCTGGATCATCCAATGCTCTCTAGCAAACTTCAGACGGGCTTGGACATGTACTGGCTTAAGCAGGGGGACACATCTGGCACTGCAGGATGTGAGTCCCTGGCGGCGTAGTGTGTTACTGATGGTAGCCTTTGTTACTTTGGTCCCAGCTCTCTGCAGGTCATTCACTAGGTCCCCCCGTGTGGTTCTGGGATTTTTGCTCACCGTTCTCGTGATCATTTTGACCCCACGGGGTGAGATCTTGCGTGGAGCCCCAGATCGAGGGAGATTATCAGTGGTCTTGTATGTCTTCCATTTTCTAATAATTGCTCCCACAGTTGATTTCTTCACACCAAGCTGCTTACCTATTGCAGATTCAGTCTTCCCAGCCTGGTGCAGGTCTACAATTTTGTTTCTGGTGTCCTTTGACAGCTCTTTGGTCTTGGCCATAGTGGAGTTTGGAGTCTGACTGTTTGAGGTTGTGGACAGGTGTCTTTTATACTAATAACGAGTTCAAACAGGTGCCATTAACACAGGTAACGAGTGGAGGATAGAGGAGCCTCTTAAAGAAGAAGTTACAGGTCTGTGAGAACCAGAAATCTTGCTTGTTTGCAGGTGACCAAATACTTATTTTACCGAGGAATTTACCAATTAATTCATAAAAAATCCTACAATGTGATTTCCTGGATTCTTTCCCCCCATTCTGTCTCTCATAGTTGAAGTGTACCTATGATGAAAATTGGAGACCTCCCTCATCTTTTAAGTGGGAGAACTTGCACAATTGGTAGCTGACTAAATACTTTTTTGCCCCACTGTACGTGCTCTTTAGCAGAGCTGTCCCATGTTTGACAGTAATAAACTGCTGAGTCTCCCTCCTCCACATTGTTGATGATCAAACGATAATCTGATGTTGACTGATGAGTAGNACAGTTGATTTCTTCACACCAAGCTGCTTACCTATTGCAGATTCAGTCTTCCCAGCCTGGTGCAGGTCTACAATTTTGTTTCTGGTGTCCTTTGACAGCTCTTTGGTCTTGGCCATAGTGGAGTTTGGAGTCTGACTGTTTGAGGTTGTGGACAGGTGTCTTTTATACTAATAACGAGTTCAAACAGGTGCCATTAATACAGGTAACGAGTGGAGGACAGAGGAGCCTCTTAAAGAAGAAGTTACAGGTCTGTGAGAGCCAGAAATCTTGCTTGTTTGTAGGTGACCAAATACTTATTTTACCGAGGAATTTACCAATTAATTCATTAAAAATCCTACAATGTGATTTCCTGGATTCTTTCCCCCCATTCTGTCTCTCATAGTTGAAGTGTACCTATGATGAAAATTACAGGCCTCCCTCATCTTTTTAAGTGGGAGAACTTGCACAATTGGTGGCTGACTAAATACTTTTTTGCCCCACTGTATATGCGTTCCATACAGTAGCTATAACAAAAGTAAGCATGACATTTCCTTGTCACATTAACATGAACAGAAAAAACAAACAGATTCTACCATGAATTCTGTTTTCTTCAAGCACACAGTATAATATATGTGAAATTACATTTCACCACTGTAAGCAACAAAACTCATTACAGTCTATGAATCTAACCTTCAATGTAAAGGCTCAGGTCTGTTTGTGTTTCAGCAAATGAACAAATGTGAAACAAGTTGTGAAATAGAAAAACACCCTTTAATGGTTTTTACAAATGTTCTTTTCTGTTGGAAACGAAGACATCTCTTCACCTAAAAAAGCGAAATATCTGTTCATCCAAGGTTTGAGAGAAAGACAACTCTTGACTAAATATTTACATCAACACAGTTATTTTTCTAGTGCAGGGTACATTGCTATAACTGTTTACAGCATGATATATAATGACAAAACTGATGCTATTGTTGTTCTGTAAGTGTATGACATAGTATTAGATTTTCTTTGGCAGTGATTTACTCAGTATTCAGGGTTACCACTGCTACAGTAGGATCATTCTGTACTTTCACACTGTAACATGTATGTAAATAAAGAACAGATGTACTATAAGAAGCACAGAGCTCATTTTTGGCCACCAGTAAGCTTATGGAACAGGTCTTCGTCTAGCGTCTCGTTCTGGTCTTTAGATCTTGTGGAGAGGAAGATGTAACCGCCAATGAACTCATGGACCACCTTGCAGTCGCAGCTCAAACAGCAGAAGGCTATTGACACATTCTGGTCGAACTCTATGGTCACCTGGAATTACATAAAAAGGATTCATGTGTCTGAAGTAATACTGTCTGCAGGCAAAACCCTAAAAAACTGCTTCCCTGAATGAAAAAACAGATGAAGTCATAATATATGGCACAACGATCCCTCACCTGTCTTATCTCCCAGTTAACGTTCCACTGCTTCATGTTGGCGAACCTCCATGTGGTGACAGGCAGACCAGAGGACATGTCAATACGAATCATACGGTTGTATGAGATCCCCAGAATCTCATCCTTCTTACCACCTTTGAATCTGAAACACAAATAAAAGGATAACATCTCAAATTATTATTCAGAAGTGACATTTACATGTTCAAATATGTCACCGGTTGTATGTGAATTATACCTAAATACATGCACTGTACCTGACAATGTAGTACTTGATACCAAACTCTGGAAGCGACTGCCAGGCCTGGATAAAGCGCATCTTGGCCTCCATTAGGGACAGCCGTGCTATGTTCTGATGGGCCTCCAGGATACGTGATGTTAGCTTGAAACAATCAACAGAGGCAGATTTAGCAAATAAACGTAGTGGTAACAGTAATGCAACCCTGATGGCTGTTGGCAAAGTCAAGTATATTGCACGAAGCCTTTAAACAGACCTGTTTGGTTTTGTGCTTCTTGGCGTAGCGTGGGGAAACAAAACTTTCAGAATTCATCTCCATAGCGTCAAGGTCAGGAGTGGCCTGACCAGGAGGGGGCGCCAGGCTCTTCATTTGCAGAAAGGACTGGATTTTCCTCACCTCTGACTTGTAGGAGCTGTAGGCCATTGTCTTGCCCTTGGAGGCCAGGATACATGCAGCTTTCCATTTGGAGTACTGCGTTTCCTGCAGCAGAGGGCAATTACAGGACAGTGATGGTTACAATAGCTGCCCCACATTTATATGTGCACACTTTACAGGGATTTTAATAAGAGGCATATTTGCAGGCTTTCACAGGAAAATGCTCATAAGCATGGGGACAAAGGGGTGGGCCTTACATTGTCACATCGGATGTACACCTCATTCATCCCGTCAGCAACTGGGAGCAGGAGCTTGATGCCGAACTTCTTGTCTGTCACATTGACATCAGGGACTACTTCACAACCTGTCAAATGCAGAGAAAGAGATAGATACAAGTAAGATACAATATATCTGCTAAAATTATTACAGAATAAAATTGCAGTTACTGTGACATTAAAGGAGACTTTTCAGAATATCTTGGTTCTCTGTTTGCTAGCCTTTGTAGAGAATTGCTCATGCTCAAAGACATAATTACACATCATAGGAATGCTTTAATTGAGCGTTATTAATTCTCAACAACACCGATATTCTTTTTCACTCACCTCGGAGGTGAAGCTGCTCTATGGGTTCTCCACTGGAGGCCTCCTTGTTCTTGTAGTAGGAGATGGTGGTGTCTTTGAATACAAACCAGTACTCTTTGTACGACCGCAGCGTTAGCCTTTTGGGCCTGATTTAAGACAGAAAAAAAGAGAAAAACAAATCATTGCTTTTGCCTGCAATACAGTTTAATGACTTTATCTGAGTTAAAGACGGAAGGCTGTAAGCGAAATGGCAGAACTGTTTTAGAAGCCACAAGCACAGGCTACTTATTCAGAGCAGTGAGCAGCTCAACAGAAGGTTGTTTCCTTTAATCAATTATCAGATGACCTAGAGGCCATTATAAGATTACAAGTCAGTCAAAAAAAAGTCAGCAAAAATCAGAGATATAAACGCATAATAAATTTGTATAAAGAATATTTAACCCCTGTCCAATAAATCACCTTAAGGCCGCTCCAGATAGGTGGATTTAAGGGCACTAGACAGGTGAAGGTTTAAAAGACAGCGTAAGATCAATTTCAGAGACAGGTATTTCACATTTTACTCCAGTTATCAATAACGGCATCTTCATGTGATAGAATAGAGGTTGAATAAAAGTAGGTTTACCTAAACAGCCGGAGGGAATCTGCCAGCTGTGGAATGTCTGTAATGTCTTCCTGGGGGCGGGACAAACAACTGTCAATGATCCTGTGTCTTCTCCTGACATTACCATGTTAAGACATGCAATCATCGGAGGCCTACCTATTACTCCTGCTTAAAAACAGCTGTTTTACTGTGACAGACCTGAAAACCTTTAAATTATGGTTAATATCCACTCCACTGTAGTACTGTCTAAAAAATATGTTTACCAGAATTCTGTCTGTGTGTCCACCTTCAAGTGTCACCTCCAAGTTGGACAGGGCAGCCTCTACTTCATCTATTTCTGGTTCGTTGGAGTTGTCCAGTGGTTCACTTGACATGGTCAGTTTACAAATGTGATACTGGAAAAAAAGAAAAGAAAAAAAGAACGTTTTAATTCCATAAGCAGACAAACCCTCTTTCATTATAGCAATGATCAAATATTTAGTTTTGCAAGTCACAAAAACAAGTCATTATGAAGTTCTCCGACATGACTTAAAAGGTTATGCAAGGCTGGCATGAGTCAGAGGGAGGTTTGAGCACAGTCGTGTGTGCCAGCCATTGCAATGTGTAGGTGAGTGCAACACTGATCTCCCTTTGAATCACTGTGATTTCTGAATCACCGTCCCAACAGTTGCAAAATAACAACTGAACGGATCAGAGATGGCTGAAATTTAAGACACAATGTCACAGCTAAAACTTTCCCGCAGTTATCACGGTAATCATTTGTTCCTTAGAGCAAATGATGATGGGGAGTTGTAATTCTTACCATACTACTTTCCCCGCTACTTAATCTCTCTTCCTATACTTCTCTGCCTCTGCCTCTCCCCCCCTCTCCAGTGGGACTTTCCTCGTGTCCTGACACGTCCTGGCACATCCTGGCATGGATTAAGACACCGAATCCTGCTCTCCCAGATGGATAATATTCTCAGCTCCAAGACACACATAAACTGTACTTAAAACTAATTTGGGCCACATTACTGTGCCCTTCGGAGAACTGTGGCTCGTGATTGCAAGCCAATTTGAATCAGGATCTTGAAAATTTACCATGAGTGCCTTAAGCTAGTTTAGATCTAAAATAACAAAAAAATGCATGTAAGTGTTAAAATATAGCTTTCATCTCAACGTTTAATAGCTTTGACTGTATGATTTATAGATTTTTATTAGTTTTATTATGAGTTTTTCGCACTTCTCCAGTCATAACCTGGTACATTTATAATGAGGGGATATAGTTGCTTAGTGGTTAGCTCTGACACTGCAAAGCAGGAAGGTCTTACTGGCTTTTGAAGTAAACTGCCTTCCGCCAAGCGCTAAGCTCTTGGTTACATTAAATAAGAATAAGAGGGTATATAAAATATATATATATAATGTTATTTTTATTCATATTATATGTGCTGTAACCCAACAATGGGGATAAAATCCTTACATTGCCCAAAACCTTCTAAAATTTCCAAATTTAAATGACTGAAAATATGGAAAATCGTTTGTTAGCTACGATATAGCAAATGAGCACCATTCCAGATCTAGAGTGACGCATCTCCTTTCGACTCTGCATACTGTTACACATACAGAACCATATCTCGCTTTCATAACTGTGATGACATATTTCTCACCTGTAATGAAGCAAACATTAGCATTTCCTCCTCAGTGCAGTCTATCTCCTCCAGCAAGATGGACCAGCGAGCTTGTTCATACAGCTGGGTTATTCTGACAGCATCATACTGAAACACAAAAAACATGGGCACACATACACTCAAATTTAATTCAAAACCTTCAAACCAAGTCCGCCCTGATGTTATTTCAGGGAGTTTTAAAGAAAAGAACTTTCACTTTTTTGGATCTCTTACTTTAGGATTGAGGTCAAAAAAGACATTGTACTTGAAGCGAAGCAATAGCTTTTCTTCATCTTGGATGTCTTGCTCCATAAGGGAAAGAGACGAGTCCAACCACCTGTCAATCATAGCAACAACCAATCAGATGTGCTCCATTCCAGTCCAGATCCAAATCTTATGAAACCAATGATATCACTAAAAGGTTTCCGTGACATTTTATTTTTCTGTATTTCCATCTACCCTGCATTGTTGATTGCTTTGTCCCCTAGCGAGAGCGGCTGGTACATCTTGGCCAGCTCGGCAGGCGGCAAGTTCGGCTGGCAGTCGGCTAGAGGGTTTTCTCCAAACCAAAGACTTGTGGCAGTCACTGGCATCCCGTTGTCTGGGTCGTAGGTGGCTGTCATGGTCTTACTGTACATGGGGCCTCATTTAAGGAGAATGGTAGATAAATGATTAAAATCAGGTTTGCCACAAAATGCGAGGGTTCAGAATACCTTCATAGTGATAGTGTATTTAAAGCAATTGTAAGGAGAACTGCACTTGCAGATAATATCAACTCACTGTAAGATAGCAAAAAACGTATAAACCAAAAGAAAAGAATCGACAGGATAAAACGTTTGACAGAAAGGTTGAGAGTCATAAAAACAAAATAATGCATGACATTCAACATTCGACAAAGATCAAAGGTCTTAATTAGAGTGATTTTGAGGTTGGTGTGGAACCCGAACTGCATACTCAGTGTAAGAGTGAGAGAGTGCGTGTTAGGGAAACCCTGAAGAGCACGGCAGCATACTGAACACTTCTTTCAGATCTCACTGATGAAAACTGTGGCCTGTCAGATCTAAGCAGCACTATATTTGGATATTTCTCATTTCTTCTCCTCCTCCAGCAGAAGTAACTCTGCTGTAAGTCTGTAAGCAATAAAGCCTCTTAGGGCTGGACAATAGTCTGAATGCATCGAATTACAGACATTATGAATCTCCTACTGATCTAATTTTAGTCATAGCTGATTTTCGATACACAAACTGTCAGAATACCATATAATAAAAAGTGAGAATAACTACAACAACAAATGATGTTTAGCTAGAATTTCAACTAAGCAGTCAGCCCACAGTCCAGTGCAGAAGATCAGAATCTTTCACTGGTCATAGTGTAATTAATTAGGACAAACAAATCAAAAATGAGCCAACATGAGGAAGTAAATGCACTCATGTATTCAAAAACATGCCATTAATACATTTCATCATTACAATGACATAAATTTGACTTCATCTAGCTGTAGATTGTCCAAGATCGGCGATTCCCAAAGTAAAGCCTAAATAAATAAATAAAAAAAGTAAATCTTGCCAACTTGAATCTTGATAGACATACTAGCATCAGAGCACTCCTGCTTCTTTAGTGTTCCCATATGAACCAGATTTATAGACATTTTTCACGCGAAACATTTTGACTTGAAGGAAAATTACAGGTGGAACTAATAACATTAACGACGGTTCTGTTCCAGCAATTCATGCAAGGTAATGCAGCAACTAATTATGTTATTTGTTACACCTGTGCCTTATTACGTGAGTATTAATCTGAATATTTTCAGAGATGCTGCAGATTGCTTTGAAATGAGATTAGGTGCTTCTGTGCTGTGAAACTTTTTGCTGTTAGAAAACAGCCTGGTGTGTCACAGTACCTGTGCCACCTGGTCCCCCGCTAAGTAAATCGATGTCCCAGATGTCATCCTGTGCTGAGTTCTTGTCTTTCTTCTTCTTCTTCTTGAATGGATCATCTGGAGGTTTGAGCAGGGACAGTTCCTCTGATCTTCTGATGTCTGAGATGGAGCAAACAGGAGGCGGCATGAGGGATGGAAGGTAGGCGAGTCTTAATTTTAGATCAATCCAGGATGTTTCTGTCTAAGACACACTAAATCATAAGAAAAGCAGCAAAGACAAAGGGACACTGCAATCAGAAAGGACAAGACAAACTCACTGAGTATTTGACAGATCTCTGCCACCGCCTTGAACACCACACTGGAGAAGCTGACGGTCATTTTGATGGTTTTCATATTGGGGAGCTGCAGCAACAGGGGTTTGTGCTGGGGTGTGTAATGCAGGTCAGCATCAGCCTGTGTAGAAAATGTTTTTTGTTTTTAAATCATATGAACCTTTTCCTTTCTTTTTGTGCTGATTTGGAGATTTTTGCAACCTTGGCTAGGCTTAGGGGAACTTCCCCTGTCCCTTTATTTTTTTTATTCACATTTAGTACCTTATTGGAATGCTTTCAATATCTGTGGAATGATGTAAGTGATGTTCACACATGCCAAAAATAGATAGTAAGCCTATATTTGAAGGGGAACAAAATGTGCATTGAACTCATTTTGTACACCTTTTCCTGAATTTTTTCAACATGAATTTGGTCATTATCGCTTCGGTAACAGCAGGATCTCAATACAATTCTTTGGGCTGGAACAATGCTTGGCTGTACAACATGTGTTTGAATTATAGACCCATAAAATGGTTCAGGCTGGGCTGACAAAATAAACCACTGATGGATCTCCCTACCATAAGGAGCTGCAAACACACACACAGAATTGAAGTCCTATGGCTCTGACTGGAGTATTTTACTGTGCCATGGGCATTCAAATAGTTTTTGACCTTTGTAGACAAATTGTGAATTGCTTTTAGAAGTGAAATTATAACCTATCAATGATCAGCACAATTATACAAATAGATTAAATCACTTTGACATCTAAATATTACCTGAATTCCATACTTGTCCAAGGTCCAGTGAGTCTTGAGCAGCCAGCATTTCCTCTGTTCCCACCACAGGGCATGGTCTGACCAGTCCTGAGGAGCCTCTGCAGACAGACAGATTAAGTCAAACATATTACTACCATTACCACTATCATATTGCTGTCATATCTCAAGTTGAAAGGGTAGCTCACACCCAAAGTTATTGCACACATTTACATGTCAAGTTTAAAGGGTCTTGAGGTGAGGCTATGACTTTGTAGCACACTGTTGTGTAGGTTGCTGAGCATGATTTAAGTGTGGTTTTGTGAGTCTACCTGTGCTGGGCTGAAATCTGCCAGTTGATGACAAGCTAGTTAGTCATCTAGTATGTCTGACGCTCTTTAAACCACCTTACTAAAGTTGCCTCATGTTTATGGGGAACTGTAAAGAGATATCAGCTCAGATCCTGGCTGAACTTTGCCCCCTAGGGCTACACAAGCCAATGCATTGTGGCCAAACAATGGCACTGCAGTGTAGAAAAATGGGCAAACAAGGGTGTGGCTTGACAAACAGACCTGTTGTGGCAACAGGGGGAGGTTGAGGCACTGTGCTTAAAACAAAGTCGAATGGATGTACGCTTTTACCAGGTAAACAAACCAAAAGGGAGTGTTTTTAAATGCAAGCAATTAAAATAGGAACAGAAATGTACTCCCAAGTGGAGACGGAATTGAAATTTCTATTTTATCATGTTTATTTCTAGTTAAGCATAAACAAAATTCCTTCAAAGTTGTCACTGCACAGAGTCAGCCACCCTGCAGCACCCCTGCAGAACTTTTGGGGTTTAATGCCTTGCTCAAGGGTACCTAAATGAGATGCTGCACACTGTAAATGAAATGTCACCCCCACAGGCTACAGTACGACCTAACCCTTTTCACCCATCTGAGACACTTACTGATCTTGTCCACCAGCTTAAGCATGAGGCCTCCAACGTGCAAGTCCCCCTTCACCCTCAGCTTAAATTTCATGGACTCGTCTCCATCTTTTTGATCCACCTGCACGATCAGCTCCCATGATGTATCTCCATACTCTGCGGCTGTGATCATGGCCATGTTCTAAAAAGACTGACCCGAGACAGTGCATAGATTATTGACAGCATGCGCCTAGGTTTAGATATCGCTATCACAGAAGCACACCACAAGGAATTTATAAACCTACTGCTATCTGTAATAAGTTACATGGTGGGGGAATTCCACTAAAATATGTTGATTTCTTTTGTTTGGAAGATTAGGATACATCTGGGATGAAAACATGAGTCAGCGGATTAAGTGTTTCTCAACATCCTGTGGGAACATCCAAATCAACTCGGCCAGAAGTTAACAAACATAGATCTCTCAGTGTTTCTGTTCTAAGTGGCCACCCGCTTCTTCTGCAGTATCTCTGCAATGATACTGCAGCCCCTGAAGTACTCCTCTCAGCTGATACATTTATAAATATCAAATCAGCAAACACACAGACTGGCAGATGTACTGGGTGGTGCCCGCAGGAAAAGGAGATGAGACTGCAGAAAACACACAGTAAACACAGCAGGCTTAACGCAGGTGTACAGCTCTGCACAGAAAGGCACATATATGGTTGATGATTGTTGGATTTTAATTATGAGAGAGTGAATGGATGAAAGACATCAGGTAAGAAAGGGGAGAAGAGCAGAGGAGGAGCAGGGAGGGTACAGCTGTGGAATGTGTGACATGCAGGGACACGAATCTGGTGCAGGAGATACTGCATGCAGAACAATAATCTCCACACTCTGCACCAGTCTCCCTTTGTTTCACTATCTAAACTCTGAAAATGTGGTGAACAAAGAGATGCAAACTGATACACACACACTTGTCTAGACTGGGGCTATGTACAGAAATACCTGTTTCATTTGTCGTGGGTAGGCCAGTGTAAGTGTATACTGTGTGAAACTGAGTTGCCGGAGGCTAGGTTTAATGAACACACTCTGCTTTCTTTGTGCTGCTCCCTCCCTATGCAGCTGTATGGTACAGTTAAAAGTTTGAGCTTGCAAGTCTGCTTAGGGAAGGCTTGTTCAGGTGTGTTGGAGCATGATGAATTGACTCACACAAAATTACACTAGCTGCAAAAAAGACCAAAAAGTGATGAAAGGAGGAGCAATGATGTAATTTGGGGCTGATCAAAATGCAAAAAACAGAAAATAAAATGTATTTTTCATACAGAATATGCAATGCTTTAAAGAGCTCTCACATTCTACCTTCTTAAAATGTAGCCAATGTGAACTGTGTTTAGGAGGTTATATTCTGAGGTTATATTCTGATATATTTGTAACTTACAGGTAAGCATTTTAATGTTACATTTGAAACCAAAACTGAAAGAGTGAACTCAATATTGGAACAACTAGAGGAATGCAGCACATTCACACTCCATGAAAAATACTACAACCCCTTTTTTACAATAAGGACCATAAGCATCGTGCATCTCTTCTTATTGTTAAAATCATTCATACTAAGGCAAATGTTCTGACATAAAAAAACAAAAATGATGACAGTAAACCCTGTGGCAACGACTAACAAGTGTCAGGCCGTTCTTTTGAGCCACGAACAACACTACTGTTAAGTTGTAGTATTCACAGAATACAGTACAGTGTCAGCCAAGCCTTAGTATAGCAATAATAGTACAATAAAGTTGTACAAATTACCATTAAATTCCTTCTGTGTAAGGCCTACCACAGACACATAAGTCCCAACTGGACCATTACCATTCCCATCATATGATGTGATTTTTTTTCCGTCTGGGACATGAAAAGTCGGTAACAGTCGGTAACGTTTTTCCAGCCGCGGTTCCGTGTAAGTCAGGAATATGAAACCACTCTTACCTTTGTTAACAGTCTTCTGTCGGTGAGCTATTCCTAGAAATTTCTTGTGAAGTGAAATTAACCAGGAATAAGGCTCCTTCGGGAGTAACACACGCCCAGTTCAGACAGGTATAGAGGAGGTGGAACCGTTAGAGGAAGTGGGCAGCCAAGTAGGTTACTCTTCAGGTTAATATTACAAAGCAAAGGTGAGTTTGTCCACAACCCGGTATTCACACGATTTGCATGTAGGGGATTTAATTAATATAACATTTTTGCAGGGCTAAAGTTGTAGTTGTTGTTGACATGAACACACATTTAAAGCAAATGAACCAATAGAAAAGAAAGTAACAAACAATAACTTATACATGCAGCAAATAACTACCCTAAGGTTGCTCTGTATGTCAAAATACAAAGTTACAATCTTTAAGAAAGTTTTAAGGGATTGGGTTTGGATACTTTCAAAGGAGGTATAGTTACTGTGAAAAGATCAGGGTTGTTACTTGAGTAAGTGGATTTAAAGAGACAGGCCCACAACATGATGAATAATGGCTTACCTCAGATGAATCAGCCCACCTTCCTTAATGCCCACATCCTGCCCAATGAGTAAAGCAAGATGAATCACTTGAGTTTGTCTTTTCCACATAATGATATTGCCAGCTTATGAAACTACAATAACACATCAATAAAACTGATGTCTAGCATTTTTATCATTTGTACAGATGGTGTTCTACTGACAACCAGCCAGCCACACTGAGTTATAGCCAGTTTTGTAGCTTTTAAGTATGTAGGTGTGTTTCTTTAGCAGTTTGTGCATTATGTGGACTTCTCTTCTTTTACAGACACTTTGTCATGAGGTGAGCCCACGTGTGAAGCCTGCCACCCCATGGTTTCTATTGGTAAGATCATACAGTTTCTTTTGACCTTGGCCGGTGCTCGAGCAAAGTGCATAATATGACTAGATCGGGACATCAGCCTCATGTATTCAAATGGAAAAGTTAAATGAGATTACAGGGGGTAATTGGGTCGCTTGAGCACAGATTGAGAAAGTTGAAGAGTTTAAGTTTAAGTTACATTTTAAGATAACTGTCTGCTTTTTGAATAAATGACAACCTCCAAATTGCGAAAGACGGTAATCAATTTCTGCACACTGTCACGACTAAGTTTAGTTAAAATGCAATGTTTCAATCATAGACTTTTGTCAGGCATCCAACGGCTAGATTACATAAATTGCTTTCTTTCACATGATTTCATTTTCTTATGCATCTCATTGTAGAAAGAGTATAAGGGAGAGACAGAAACGAAATTTGTACTCTCTTAAATGTCCATTATATTAGGGCTGCCCTTTCTGAGTCAAGTAGTGGAAAAATCTGTTATCTAAGTCTTGGTGGACGAAGACATTTTTAGTAGATTAGTCATTTTTATGGTCATTTAATGGGCAATAAGCTATTTGTTCTTAGTCATACTGTAACTGGAAAATTATAGTCATATCTCTAGCATCACAGTAATATTCACTAACTCTATATGCATTGGTCTTTTTCTATTTAAGACATCCTTCTGCGTGACTGCATTCATCTGCAGAGAGACATAATAAGACATAATAAACAATTTGACATATTTTTCTCTTAAATCAACCAACTGATATGTAAAGGAAATCCTTGGACTGGTAGTGGACATATTACTCTAATAAAGTTCTGTTGCTGCCACACGATGGTGCCATTAGACCATAGCAGAGTTGGAGGAGAGAAAGATCCTAAGTTTGTGAACTCGTTTTGAGAGAAAGGTGCTTCATGGCTTTGGCGTGGAAACGGGCCACTGTTTGCTGTAACTCTGTAGTTCTTTAGATGTGTGTTGTATGGTATGCTCTGAACCATAAATGTGCTGAAATAACAAATTCAAGTCTGTATTCAAATAAAAAACATCTTTATCATCCCCTTCATCATATGATATTTTTCTCACTGGAAGAAAGTAGGAGCTGGCAATTGCCACTCAAGTTGTCACAATATGAAAATGCCCTTTAAAGGAACATAGTAATACAAATGAAAGACAGTAGTTTTGAGTCACTGTCAATTAGTGTCATATCACTAGCCACCCTGGCTTTCTAGCTTGTGATTATGAAACCATGCCAGAAAAACTACCACAAACCATCTCAGGGGACGTCTGCAGTGGTGTCTCCTTTTTTGATAGGATGATGTTATACTTTATTGATTAAGTGGGGAACTTGTCTCTTCACTTGTTCCATCCAGGAAGGACAGATGTCAGACTCAGCTGCAGAAGAACAGCACATTACATTGGTAAGGACACTTCAGCATGGCGGGCGCTTGCCAACCTGGGCAGCGGGTGCTCTAGTTGAAGGACAGTTTCTTTGACCACTTGATCATTTTGACCACACCCTACAGATTAAGTGTAGCCTGTGAGTCTGTCTAAGCTCTCTGTTCCAGCTGAGTGTTTAGTGCTGGCACATGAGGTCGTCTTGAGTCCTTGTGTAAGAGAGGAAATGTAAATTCCATGACAAAAACAAACAAATAAACCCTGAGCCTCATAAACGGTGTCATTGGTGGACAGACACATGGAAAATAACATCATTTGGACCTGTCAGGCCTGGATGGAGTACAGACAGAGTAACACTGTGTCCATGTCATCGTGACACCTGTGGTTCTAATGGCAACATAGTAGACAGACACAGTCTAAGCTGAGGGAAAGGACTAAGATCAACTTCGCTTTACTACAGTGCCTGGGAGAATGATAAAATGCAGTCTTTAGAGTGATGAGGAGAGAGAGAAGGAAAAAGTTTGGACTGTGGTTTTTAGACACAATAAATTACATCTACTGCCTGAAGCGGGTCTGAACCTACTTGGAAGCGGGTGAGAAACAACATCTGTAGAAGCCTTTGCCGGCTTTCTGTATTTATGGAAAGAGAAACCTCCTGGTGACCTGGGAACACGCTTACCCAATTAGCAGCCTCGCCGACGGATCAAATGGAAGTGAAAACATTCACTGCCGTGACGGAGACGCATCACAATGCCCCATTCATGCTGCCAAGCCCCATGCTTTTGGGGTGAGGTGGGGTGGGGGGGTTGTTCTTCTGGGGATGTAGTGGGGAGGTGGGATATGCGAGAGGGAGTAATGAATGCAACAAGAAACTAACTTACCTCACCACCTTCTTTGACGTGTCGATGGAGGCCTCATTCATGACTTAATACGGGTTCGGAGGTAAACACTGTTCAAAGGTGTTGTTTTCATAAGGTTGCCGACCACTGCTCACCTCGGCGTCCACATCCCCTTGGACGCTCCCACCTCTACAACCCAACAAACCTCGGGTCTTATCCTGTGGGACCAGGATTGAAGGGGTCAGGAGACCTGAGAAACAGTGGAAGAGAGGCTCTTGACAGCACAGGTCTCTGGGGTACAAAGGCTACACTGCCTTATGGCCTGCAAAGCTCTGATTGAATTGTCCCTCTTCGAGGCTGTCAAAATCATGTCTTTGTTCTGTTTCTTACTTTCTTTTTGAATGAGAATTGATTTATTCTTATGCCACTGACCTCTATAGCTACCATGAAATTCCATACCAGTTCCCGTTCAAATAGAAAAACAAAACTCAAGAAAGGATAACCAGCACCTGGCAGGTTATTTGTTTTACAAATGTCAGTATAATGTGAAATTCTGTCGTGATGAGAGTCAAGCAACCCAGGTGTGATGGTCAAGAGAGGATCTATGAAGAAGAGCAGAGTGATTGACTAAATACAGACTGGTGCCTGTATTTCCCTAAATATTACTGACCTCTCCTCAGATAGACTGTGTAATACTTGCACTGCCATGAATGCTCAGTATAAAGGCTCTTTTATTTCTAAAATGAATTGTTTATTTATATGGGTGGAGCCATTGGTGCTTCAGTAAATGGCGTCTTGAGTTCTTGCTTGTGGATGTTTCCACTGAAGCTTATAAAAATGTTACCAAACCAGGGCCAATGCTACAAAATTCTAAATACAAAAAAAACATTTTTAAAAAAGTGAAAAAGAAGTTAAAACATGCAGAAAGTTCATGCATTTTCAATTACATTTGAACTTTCCAAAAGACACAGCCAAGACTGATATTCTTTTTTTTCTGCTCACCTCTCCTTGCATGGAAACATCTGATAGAAATAAAACTTTGCATGGTGTCAGGTCAGATAGCCATAAATACAGGTTGTCAGCACAGTGTGACCCTCACATCTAGAGGAGAGGCTGTTCTGAACCGCGACTTGGAACAGGATATCGCATGTTTAAATATTGTACTTCTTTCTGAAAAGTGGCTACTGTAAAACAACTTCCATTACAGAGTATAGCTTTACCTGTCACCGGCAGTATTTCATCCCGTTGCTGCCCACAAACATAAAAGATATAGATGAACACCTCCATATGGATAGACTGTGATCATTCACCTCAGGCAGATACTAGTAGCTAAGATACTACTCCAACATTGAAAGAAAGACAGATGGATGGCCTTTTTCAGATATTAAGCCTGATGAGTTCACTGTCCTTTCTGTTGGCACAATTCATGATGAAATGCTGTCGCTCAAATCTAACTGTCTCTATCCTTTGTAAGTTTCAGCAGGTGTGTGTTAAAGTTTGAAGCAGCTGACATTTTTGTTCCTGTGTGAATATCATATGTGTTGAAAAAAGCCATATGCGATGCTGTGACTTTTATTGGGTTTGTCAGAGCACACAGAGACACAGTGGGAACACTGCCCACATTCTGTTAAAGATAAAACAACACCTTTTCTTGCAGGTCCTGTATGCAGAGGATGTTGGGTCTAGATCTGGCCACATGTGCACGGAAGCGTTTAGATGCCATGCAGCCACGTACTGTGCTACAGAGCGACGTTCACAAACTTAGGAAACAACCCTTGACACTGGCCTTGAAGTTGCCGTGACTGATCTCACAGGTACAGTGTAACAGGAAGCTGGGCGTTGTGTTCCTTTCCTCCCCACATCAATTTGCCAACTGGTTGTGAATGGGTGCCATTTTGAAACATGCAAATGTAGGTAGCCTCTGCCTGTATCAGCTGATGCAGGTCAGTGTTGTTTTTGGCCAGGCCTTAAAGGCCTGAGGGGAGAAAGACGTACTGAGAGTTAGAAAAGGTCGCATAAACTCTAGCGGGATTACTTTCCATGGCTGAGATCCTGTGAATGGATCCATTGTGGGGTGGGTCCCTGCTTGGGGAAAGCAAACCCTGTCAAGATCCAGTTCATTAGCACCTAGTTTACTGTTTGAAGTTAGTTATTTATCCGGTGTCTAAAGGGGAACCCCGTTCGGACATAAGTGTGTGTGTGTATGTGCCTGCGCTTGTATCCATGAGCAGGCATGTCATGTGTACTTGTGCAAACGTACAGTACTCATAGGATCTACGGGGGTTTCCAGAGCAAATTGCTCAAGAGCAAATAAAACTTTCCATGGCGCAATAAAATGTATGGAGAATGAACAGGAGGGACATTGGTGCAGCTCTGAAGGTGGGAAACAACTTTGAGAATTTGTTGAAAAAATATATACATAAGGGTTTGATATATATATGTTCTGACAGCCACTGACCTTGACTCTGTAAATAAAAAGTAGTATCACAAGCATAGGAAGTTAAAAATGTTTAACAAAGTACTTTTATATTACATTGTTGTATTTTTCAGGAGGCACGCATCCTGAAAAAGGAACAATGAGGTTATTTTACATCATTTTAGCTATTGAATATGAAAAGAATTGGTGTTAGTAAAAAGTGTTTAAAAAAACACTGTTAACTTGCGGAATAACACTGAAGCAGCAGTAGTTCGTCCTCATCTGAGTTATTCTACTGTATTTCAAACTAACAAGTCAGTGTGCCTGTGTGTGTTTTCTCTTTTCTTTTGTGATCTGTTTGTTCGTTGGAGCGCGTCCCTGTGCCTCTGGTCAGACAAAAGTGCCGTGTTGAGCAAAACCTCCACTCCACTTTTATGGTCTGGTGTGGGCCGTCCTATTTGTACATGCTTAGAGCAAATTAGACCAGCAGCTGCGCATGGCCGTCCCATTCCATGTTGGCTTTTCATGATAAAAATATGCTTCGGTAAACCTCGCAGCTTGGATCCAGAAATACACGGCCCGTTTCTTCTGGCACTGACACCTCGCCATATTTACAATCAGCACTTCCCTTTTCCGGCATAAAAAGAGAAAGACAGAAGGAGACTGAGAGACAGAATAGAGGGGTGGGAGTAAATGAGAGGGGTGGAGAGAGAAAGACAGAGAGCGAGAGGGGGCAGAAAGAAAGAGAGGGACCACCTATGCAGATGTTTTCCACATGTAGAAGGAAAACAAGCTGCGGCAAGATGAGTATGAGGAGAGGGAAGAGAGAAGGCTGCACCTGTTGTGGGGTGATGATCTGGCCACGGGTGACATCAGTCCTCGTAATGTGTCATGCTGCTTGAGTCATTAACCAACTACAAGCCAATGAAGGCTCATTGTACGCATTTCAGAATAATGTTCTCACTTCACTTTGATGTAGTTTGGAAAAAAACATTGTACTGTTTTGTTTTTAATGTAGAGTGATTAAGGTGTTCAAAAAGGATAGTTAGTCTGAAAAACCACATTGTAATACAAAATACCTGGTTTTGACAGTTTGATTCTGTATATTATATAATAATGTGCCAGCACGTTTTTTATTTAGGATATGATTAGACTTTTTAAACATTTCAAAATTGTTATTTAAAGGAAAACAGCCATTTAAAGGAAAATATAAAAGCATATAAGGTTTGCTTTTATGATGATATTTCTTAAAATATGCAGTTAAAAAAGAAACATCTGAATAAGTGTTGAGGCTTTTTCAAAAGTCCTTCTTTCCTACATCTTGAACTAAACTGAAACCTGTCATGAGATCACCTGTGTGTACCTGAAGGTGTACTTTACGCTTTAATATTTGAATCTAATATCACACACCTGCCTGATTTCCATTCAGTCAAGTCTCCCTTTATGTCTTGTGACAGTTGGGAAAAGTGGATGGTAAATAAAATTTCTGACAGTGTGACAGGAATAAGGAATAGTCCCCGCTTGGAATTTAGTTCTTAGGCTAATCATCCATGATTACAGCCTTGGAAGCCAAAACACACTCCATGTGAAAGAGGTTGTTTTCATCTGCATGCTGCAGCAGCACGGCTGGCTGACAGAGTTACCTATTCTCCCGAGGGCTCTCACTCTCCTTCTGCCTCTATTGGACTGGCCCGCAGCAGGTCTCGTAGCCCCCGGGGACTGTCCTGGGAGACCTGGACAACATTGGCAGCAGGCGGCTTAGCGGTGTCATTTCGCCGCGGTAAGCTATGGACAAAAGCATCTCTTGTTGTCGCGAGGTGTATGTGGTGCTGCTTTCCCAGCCCTGTGGAAAGGAAAGGACAGCCAATGACCAATGCCAAACAAACCTGCTCCAGCTCACCTGTGCAGTGAATGTGGAACCGAGTGACCCAGATCTGGATGGAAACCATTGCAAATATTTCCCAGCAAGGTCTGTGGAAGAAGCATTTAGCAGGGCCTCTCAGCAGGGAATTTAACTAACTGTAAATGACTCTGACTCCCTCCAGTTTGTGTCATCTGTTCCTAAGACGTAGTAAACATTTGGTTTACCATCAAACCATCCAGCACATAGCTCAGTGCGATGCAAGGTGTGGATTGAAGTGTAATAAAACTTCAGTGCCTGCGACAATTGTGTGTTTATCTCATCACTCGCTGAAGAATTTATTATACAACAGAACAAGTAATGAGTGTGATTAAAAGCAGAGTTGTTGTTGATGGGCAGTGGATCTGTTTATTGCCTCGTCTGTGCAGTGCTGCTGGCGAGGCAAACCTCTTTTGCCCAAACTACAGCTCAGTTTAGAAGCGTAAGCCATGCTGCAAATATTTGGCTTGGCCACAGAAATTGAATTATATTGGCATAGAAAGCCTAGAAATAAAAAACAGCAACCTTGGGAACAATTATGCAAAGTGAAACGCGGTTAAACCAAGTGCTACTGGTTTTCCTTTCCGTCCAAAAGGGAGAAAAAAAAGGGAAAAGTCTGCTTTAGCAAAGTTTATCTCCCTTAATAAATATGTTGAAGCATTTATCCTTGCCATGGAAGCTGTAGCTATAGCTCATTTAATGTTGTATAGCTTCTTGGTGTTACATGCAGCCTTAAAAGTGAACACAGGCTGAGAGGCCAAAGCTGTGGCGACTTGATGGTCCATTCCAACCGCAGATAAAACCCCATAACAAACAGCATTTAATAAATGTTTCATCTGTGTCCTCAGAACATGTAATGCTCTGACAACACAATAAATATCATTTGAGATAAACAGCAATTATGTCTGCTTCTGCGATTAAATAAACAGAAGATGATTTATGCATCTGTTTAAGCATTCATTTCTTTTCTTGACTCAAATTTATTGTAGAGCAATAAAGAGATGCCAGCGGTATGATGGCGGATATGGAACGATCACAGTGCTATATATTCACTTAGCATGTAACGGAAACCAACGGAGTTGGGTGTGGCAACTCTGATGTGGCTGTCTTATGTTTTACACCGACAGTGTTTTGCTGACAGTGTCTGATTAAAGCGTCACCACCTGTGACAACCAACTGGCAAACAAATCTCTTCCTCTTCATTTGGAGAACCTCTTTGATAGGATGCACAGACTGAGTTGGCAAAATAAACCGCAATAAAAGCCAGGAGGATACACAACCATACAAATCTAACAGTGACTATAATATTATACTGATACTGCATGAGAAAAATACAATAAACTCACTGTTGAGTAGTTACAATATAATATACAGTATGTGATAAATTAAAAACATACATTTGGATCCCTGAGTAAAAATATAATGTTGAGTGACAGGTGAATATCATGAGTTACTGTAGGAATATTTGAAAATGTTACATTGATGTAAGAAATGAGTCCTTGTAAAATGTCCTTGTAGGAATATTTTAGGAATATTATTCAGTCCTTGTCACCCCACTTTTTCAGACCGTTAGTTCTGTATTTACCAAGAACGCTGTCTGTAAAGTGTTTACAGCCCACACTAGTGATAATGCTGTCCAACTAGAGACCACAATTTTATTTCAATTTTATCTAACTGTGGACGACACAAAATTAAAACTGTTAATGTCTGAGTTAGATATTTTAGGAAGGTTTATAGCTTACCTGCTGGTATTGAACGTCAACATCATCTAATAATAATCCCAAGGACTGCTAAGGTATTGAGTGTTTGATTTGGATCACATTATGAATCCTTGAGCTCCACTCTCTACTAACCACAAAAAAATAGGGTTATTGGTTTTTATGATGGCCTCATCAGTGGGGCATTGTCTCATTCGCCATTGAAGCCATGAAGCCCCACCTGCAGAACACAGGAAACACAAACTCCATTGCTCTCATTGACACAAACACGAATGCGGCTAGCCAGCTAGCTAGCTAACCATCATGCAAACCTTTAAGCCAGCTTTGTTTGCTCACAGCTGAGGCTCAAAAGAAAGGCAGGACCAGTGCAGAAAAGGGCCAGCTTTGACAATTTTCACACAAAGGGAGCACTGTTGGCTAACAGTGAGCGGCCTGTTTCTGGGAGGTTTGCACTGTTCCTGGGGCCCATTTCATGGAACAGTTAGCAAGGCCAAAGGAAACCCATGGACTGGAGTGATAGTTAAGGCCTTCGGGGCCAAACCTGCGTCTGGCCCTCTTGCTCTCCCCTCTGTCCCCCACCCAGTTCAGAAGCTTTCACAAAGCTGACTGGGGACGCTGGATGCTGCAGGTGTCCTCTCATAAAGACCCACATCACATGGGCTGATGGACTGACTGACTGAGTTGGCATGTTTGGGTTATTTTTTTTCCTCACAGGTGTTGGAAAAATCAAGACAATAATGAAGTGCCGTATATTCAGTATAAGACTACTTTATATAGTATAAGACTACTAAGAATTATTAGTTGTAATAATGATTTTTGTATTTTCACTGCATGTAAATAAGCAGTCAGTACTGTATCAGTCAGTCAGTTTAATGCTGTTGATGGTTTATGGTACCATTACATGTCAGTGATCTGTGTGTGGATTTAATAAGAATGTGGTCAGCCTCAGTGGTCTTGAGTGTCAAGGAAGGTGTGGTTGACTTGTTTGGGTTAAAGAAAAACAGTCCAGGCAATTATTAATGGAGAGATTAACATTAAAAAAATAACCCAGACCTCAGCTTAAGCTGCTGGTACTATCCATCATTTGGAACTGGGCCTAGGCCAGATCATTAATTTCTTTGTACCTCCCATTCACAGTGTCAGTGTTTGAGAGGATACTTCCTCCAGCTGCAACTGCAATGCAGCTATCAAAATGAACAGTCTGTGCCTTCGTTTGATTTAGCCCTAATGGGATGGAGAGGCCAGAAATACGGCTTGCGTGGTGAGAAGGGGAACAAGGAAGAAAGCATGTGAGTAAAGACGAGAGAGAGAGAGAGAGAGAGAGAGAGAGAGAGAGAGAGAGATTAATATCCAGGCTTCTCTCCTTCTCACCACAGAGTGGGCATAAAGAGCCCGGCGCCTCATTGATGTCAACCCTAGCTGTGCCTGTCCTGTAGTTTTCAGTTTGGTTTGGACAGAACAGGCGGCCTGGCCTACAGGGGTTGGGAGGACAGGGCCCAGGGTTTCCCACATCACTCAAGGGCCTCTGATAGGCGGTCACACAGGCCGGTAATGACAGGGGGAGAGATTTAGTATTAAAGTCTCCTCTGCAGCCTCCTCTGCTCCTGTCTGACGTCAGGCTGTTAAATACGGGGATGAGAGCATGGCATGGCCTATGGGGAAGGGAGTTAGACCTGTCTTAAGTATACAGCTTTGTGTGAGAGAAGCCTGGCTGGGTTCCCTTGGAGTGTTGCTAAGGACACAAGCTGTACACAGCACAGGGGGAATTTAGGATCACAGTCAATCATTAAAGGGATTTGCATCTGCCATAAATATGAATTCAGTCAAGGTAAATGGTGATAAGATTGAAGGAGGAGGTCGTTCCATATACTAACATAGTGACTCATTCTAAGTGGTTTGTAATTCACTGGGTGGACTCTGGGTTAGCAATACAATAATGTGAGCCAAGACTACCAGTAAATTCTTTGTAGTCTTTAGTTGTTCGGAAGTCCTGGCTTGCCATCTTTTCAGTTTTTTAACCACTAGCCCACATACAATACTGAGGGTTTTTCCCTGGTTATTTGTAGAGCATTATAACATTAGAGTTCATGACTAATGAACTTGGAAAGCCAACTAGATGGCTGGAGACTGGTTTGAAAATGTCATATACTCACAAGTAAAAGACCTCATTGTCTTTGCCAGTGTGCAACTCAACCATACAAACAATAACCAAAGCAGCTGATTGCTGCACCTGCATCCCCAGATCATCACACCATTGTGGCATTTAAAGAAAAGGCCTCAGTCAAACACGCCCCCTGACCTTCTCCAGCTAACATAAACTAATTAGGCTGGCTCTGAAAGGAATGGCCCGCCATTGGATTAATCAGCCTCCACAGATCTGGACCATGCAATTCTGCTCTGGCCAGCTCTCCCCACTAGAACCTCATTATCTCACGTTTTCAAAGGAGCGCCATGGCAAATAGCAGAAGGGGCTGAAGGGATGGAGAAATGGAGGAGGTGGTGGTGCAGGAAGGGGCTTCCCCAGTTCTTCTCTTCTCACATCGGACTCAGAATGGAAATGTCAAGCGTGAAGCTCAGAGAGTGGTCAGTACCGCTCAGTCCAGCAGGCAGCACAGAGGGGGCCTTTGTCCACCATCACTTAGCGGCAATTACAGCCCGTCAAAATAGTTTTTCTGCTGTGGGGCGACGTGTTAATGGGCCCGGAGTTGGGTGTGAGGAGCGACCTTGTCCACACACACCAACCAGGGGTCAGGGGTTAATAGGGCCCCTCAGATGTGGCGGATGAGATTTCGGCAACCTTTAGCTGGCAAGGGAATGCCAGGACAAAGCCTGTAGAATGTGATACAATTAGGCGGACAGCTAACCATCCTGAATGGAGTTGCTTCGTAGAAGTGGGATGCCTGCATTAGCTAGGAGCAGATGGGCAGCCGGATGCTAGCCAAACAGGTGTGGAAGGTCAAAACCCCTCCCAAATGCGAAAGAGAACCCAGGTGAGGACACAAACACCAGCCAAACTCAGGGCTTAATTTGGAGTGAGCAGCAATTAAAAATCCTGTTGAACAAATGACTCTTCTGGACACAAAGAAGGTCCCTTTGTACTTGTGAAAAGGTCAGAGACCATCCAGTCTTCTGTAGCGTTTCCCATCCCAATCCTGAACCCATGGAGCTGAAGCTTGGCTTAAACAGAGGACTGGGCCAGCAAGCCTGTAGAGCGCCCTCAGCCATACTTGGAAGCCGACTACTCTCCCATATGAGAAAGTGAACTTGGCACGATTGACGTCTGACCTATACTGTGTTTCCTGAGTTTAAGTAATCAGTGATTATCAGATGCAAGATGAAAAAGTCCTGGCAAAATTAAATGTTCATAACATTGAATTGTGCTACTTGTGCTTGGTCTGGGTATGTGAGCACAAAGCCAGGCCTCCGTTTACACCATAAGTGTGGGAACAGAACCAATGCCAAACTACCCATTGGCCCTTCGAGGGCCCACAACACTCTGCCAGGGAGAGCTGGAGATTTTTGAAAAAATACCCTACACCACACTGAGCAAATTCAACCACATGCAAGCCTGTGGGAACTAGCGGATGACATCTATCCGCATATAAATACTCTCAAAATACTTTCTGGACTTATTGGTGTACAGATTGTTCCCCCCACCCAATCCTTTTGGATATGGTAGTGGTGATCTGGCCCCCAGCTTCATCTACTTAATGTTGAAATAAAGGAGGTGATTGAACTCAGCCTCCAAATTGGATTTGTTTAATCTGCATCAAGTTTGAACATCCTGTGTAAACACAAGCGTGTGCAGATGCCGGAAACGCCACGGCTGGAAACGAAATGCCCGTGGTTGACTTTGGCGGAGAATCAGAAGAGCAGAAAGGGGAATGAGGACTGAACCAAGGCTGGAGAACTTCCATTGTTACTAGAGGGTCAAAAGCTACTTCTTCAATGTACAAATGAGTATGTTAAAATGGTATAGATTGATTATGGGTGACACAGTGACAAGGGTTAAAAGAATTTCTATAGTTTTGATAATTTACAGATAAGCACCCCATAAAGTACAGATCATCTTGAATTAGATTATTATTGTCATTACATAAAATATGTCTAGAGTGCTAGGAAGTCTTAATAGACTCACAACCTCTGGGAACAGAATCTGCAACCTCTCCTCATAACCGTTACAGCAAATTCTACTTTGGCAAATGATGTGGAAGCAAAATTGAATAAACACAACACATGTGTTCCAGTTAAACAACTCTTTGGTTAGACTCTCATTTCCTTAATGGCTTTGCAGCCATAGTTCACCCCCATGTTAAGTCACAAATCATTGGCAACCAACATGGTTTTTTTGCCTTGTTTTCCTCAGAGATAAGTGAGAATATGACTTTGCCTTGATAGGATTTATTTGCCTTACAGCAAAGGCTGCACCCCTTCAAGCCCAACTCATTAGGGAGTGTGTTTTGGGGAAGAGGGGAGGAGACGTGAAGGTCACTAGAGGTTAATTCCAATCGCAGTGCCTCCTTGAAGCAGCATGACAGCATGTCTCCTCTGCGCACAGATTAGATGATTTCTTGGTGATCAGGCTGGCCTGATTACAACGTGTGGAAGACTGAGTCTCTTGCTCACACAAACACACATTTTCCTCCTCCTCATATACAGTATGTATGTTCATTATTTAGGGGATGCACTGTGTGTGCACATTCGTTTACTGTATAAGTTTAGTTTATTCAGGATAGTAATGGTTGTAACTGCTAAAGGGCTTGCGGTATTATGTCTGCCATAACAAAGGCAATTACAATAAGCTGATTTCTAAACCTAATTTGGATGTTTTGACAGTTTCACTGTTTTATGTGATTTATTATGTCCGATGTCTTGCAGGGTTGATATGTGATTGTGCTGCCCTTGTTATTGCTGTTGTCTTTTATTGTTTTTATCAGCACAAGCTGCCAATTTGTGACTTATCAAACTATACCTTGATCTTGAAGGAAGCAAGGAGAGCAAAGGGGAAGAATGAAAGAAAATCAAAAGAGATGAGGGAGACAAATGAGTGACCACAGAGTGGTGAAGACATAACAGCAAAGAAAGAAAGAAAGTATGTGAAAAAGAGAGAAAGAATGTGAGGCAGAATGAAAAATAAGAATGAAAGGAAGAAAAAAGAAAACAAAGACAGGCGAGAAAGAGTTGTGGGCCATGATGTGGGCCATTCATAAGCAGACTTCTCCAAGGGATCTTGGGCCAGCACACCTGCTACTATTCACTTCAGAGGAAATAGACACTCTGTGGAAGAGAGGCTCTTGGCCTCGGGACAAAACCGCTGCAGCGCCAAATTAGAAACAGGAAGGACTGTGGGTAAGGCTCAGATTAAAAACGCACTCCCCACATGGACTCAATATACTGCAGCCCTGATCCCGCTCTGGAAACCCAAAACCCAACAGCACTATTTTATGTCCCAGTCAACAGAATGCCCGCAGTTTGCACAGTGACAGTACAGAGATTCAGTCCAATGTCAACCCCTGAATGTTGGTAAACTGTGGCCCTCTAAATGCTGCCCATTCTAATGAGGAAAAGAAGTTTCTAAGTATACTTTATCAATTTCTGCAGTCACAACTGTGGATATTTAATAATAGTGCATCACAACTGCATTTTCACCAAGACTGCTTTGTCATAAACAGGCGATGGTATACTTTATGTGAGTTCAGTCATGAGGAAATTATGTGGATGTCAAAGAAAACCCGAGTGGGCCTGAGCCTTCCTTTTCTCTTGCACTGGCCTCTTTCTGGTCTACACCATCTATCAGCACCAGAACCAGATGAATGTGACGCACACGCACACACCAAAAGGGAGGACACAGTGCTGAGTTTCCCACAGACGACCATTAGAGCAGCTAATGTTGTCAACAGGCAGCTAGCAAGAAGTAATGATCCATAACACACTTTATAAAGGAGTGAAACTAGCAAGAGGTCTGTGAACGTACCAGAAAAGGAAATGAATATTGATACATGCCTGCTACCTTCCTCTTGCGACCCTTGACCTCTAACGGGTTTCTCCTCTGCTGACAGGAGCTGTAAGGCATTTCCTGCCCGTTCACGTACATGCACGTTCAATCTGAAGGAGAAAAGAGCAAAAAAAAGGGTTGGCTTAGTTAAAAAAAACATCACCTCTTACGGCCCAGGATAAGGGAAAAAAGTATGCACTCATTCTCATACAATATTTCCATTTACTCATGGGCCTGTCCAAGTAGTGTGTTCCCCTCAATCTATCATTTTCACTGCGGTCACTGATGGTAGAAAGGCTCACTGTAATTATTTCTACAGATATTGAGGACATCTAGAGGTTGTTTCTCCTCACTGGAAAACAGAACTACTCCTTTCTCATAAAGGTCAAGTTTTCATTACATGAAGCTCAGTAAGGATTCACAGAAGGATTCTTACGAGTAATTGAATGCACAGACACAAGGAGGCAACAGAAGGACATATTTGTATCTTAGAGAAGAAGGAAGCAAAGGAGAAAAAAATCCAAATAATCTAGCTTTGGGACTGAATCCATGTTCCATCTACCACTGTCCTCTTCCTCCCCTGTCTGTTTGATGTGCTTTTCTACTCTGCAAGGCCTTTGCCTCACGGAAGAGGTCATCACTAAAGCTATGAAGGGCCACATTCACCGCAGGTCCGCTGACTGATGTTTGAGCCAGGCACACTGATGGATGTACACACATAAACACACACACATGCATTCGCGCATTATGCCAGACGGGGAGTGTGCTCAGTAGTGCGACTCCAAGAGGAAAACCTGCCATGACATCACCCAGGGGAGTGCAGGTGCAGGGCCGGGACAGGAAGTGAGTAACAGGAAGCTTGGTGAGGCAGACTTTGCCATGCCACTGACAGGCTGTGGGAGAGCGGGGTGAAAGAGTTACACCTCATAGCTGAGCTGGCTGGGGCCCTCAGGTTGTGGACCTTCACAGCATATTATATGAAAGAGAAATGTGAATACAAAACAGCACATGCTCAAGGGCTGGAGATCATATGTATACAGGTTGGACAATGTTCAAAATAAGTGTTGTAAGCACACAACATTTCAAACCTGCATTGCTCCAGCACAGAGATGTGTGACAGATGTACTGTATGAATGGATGGATGGATGGATAGATGGATGGAGGAGGTGGTGCGTGTGTCCTTGACAATGGCAGTCCAGTGGTTTATACAAAGCTTATTACGCTAATGAGAAAAGTGTGGGGAATGGATTTGTCTCATACCACCCAGGGAAATAGAGCCGGTTTCCCCTGGTGCACTGCATCTGGAAGCAGCCTTCTGGTAATCTGCTCTAAGTACAAAAGGTTCAGCACCAGCTTGTTCTGATAGACCACCAAGTGAGGCTCCAAACTCCATAACAGGTCTCCTTTCATAGCTGGGGATCAACTGATGCTTGGTGGACTGGGTCCCAGGCCTGGAGCTCCTCAAGGTGCCGCATAAACAACTCGTGGCAATGATATTAGCGTTAGCATTCTGTAATCCTAAACCGTTGAGTCGTGTACTGTGGTCATAAAGAAGTCAAACCTTCCTTATCTTTCTTATCTCCATTGCGACCTGCAGACAGGGGGAGATGGGAGGCTTTGTGGTATCACCCAGACAGCGTTCCAGATGGGTTGTTGCCATCTACTGACTAAGAATAAATAGAAGATCATGTATCTTCTATTTATTCTTAGTCAGTAGTCAGATATATATATATATGTGTGTGTGTGTGTGTGTGTGTGTGTGTGTATGTGTGTGCGCGCGTGTGTGCGCACGCCT
>LKNJ01004145.1:0-35143 GCA_002120245.1 Maccullochella peelii | reverse complement strand
AGCTACTTTAAAGGACTGTGGCACATAACCTTTTAACAAGGACAGATTAATCAGATCTCAGCGATGAAGCTGAAGCAAATATCCAAAACCGAACTGTGCAAACTGTGAAATGAATATTAGTTTTCTAAGTGATTTCAGGTTTTCTGCATAGTTTTGGTGCATTGTGGGAAACAAAGGCCAGTTTTGAGTATATGTGACACAAACACCAAAACTCTGTCTCCAGTTGTAAAACAGCTCCAGAGGACGTGGGCTTCTCTTCACACAGTCATGATCACAACTGTTCACGCCTGCAGTCATTTAGGAGGGAAAACTAAAGCGTGTGTGTGAAAAGACCCAGAAGTCGCTCAGAGTTGTTACTCTGTTACACCACCGGGTGTCACTGTTGTAACACTGTGACTCATCTCGAGGTAAATGTTACGGATGCTAAACTGCAGCTGCTGGTCTCTGACCTCAGCAGCTCCACATGAACCTGTTGTTATTATTACAACACAAAGTGAGGCTGTGGCAACACTTTGGTTTAGTTTGACCTTTTTCACTCTCAAGTGTCCAAACCAACAGAAATATACGTGTCTGTGCGAGACCGCCCTCCCCAAACATACGGCCGTATACTCGTCTGTGCGAGCGGCTTATTACGACCCATGTTTACGTTCATTGTTAGGTGGCGACCTCTAGTGGTCATAGTAATTATGACGGGAGCAAAGGAGGAAGTCGGGTGAGGTGGTATAAAGACCGCTGTTCGAGTCCCGTGTGAAACCAAAAGTCAGCCTTGACTTATTTGAACTTACGTACGTTAGTAAGTTATGTGATGTAACTTAACTTACGTAGAAAATGTACTTATTTTAACTCAAACCCTGATCTTTTCCTAAAACCTCACCAAACTGCGACCGCTTCAACGTTAACCACGTGTTTATTATTGTTACCATGACAACGACGGTCCGGTACGCCTAATGACCTTTTCTCACTCTAACAGTTAGAGTGAGAATCAGGTTCAGGTCCAGGCTCAGGTTTTAGGGACTGGGTCATGTATTATGTGTAGGTGTGTGTTTACAGGTTCCCAGGAAGTCGGTCCTGGATCAGCTGAACCACATCCTGTTCTCTGATGATCAGATTCCCGATTCCATCATCCTGATCAACACCACAGACTGGCAGGGACAGGTCTGTCCTAAGATACTGTGATGAAAGGAAAACTGTCTCTCTCTCTGTCTGCCTGTCTCTCTCTCTGTACATAAAAAACTGTCTCTCTCTCTTCAGTATCTGTCGGAGCTTCTTTTCGATCAGCCAGTCATCTGCACCGTCTCAGCAGCTGATGTTCAGGCCGCCTTCAGCGCCATCATCAGCCGGATCCAGAGATTGTAAGAATCATCTGATGGTGTCTGATAGACGCCTGCGGCTGTGTGTCTTAGTTAGAGCATAGTGTGGACTAACACCACCTCCCTCGAGCAGGTGGAGCTCAGTCCTTAGATAGTTAAAGAGGGACATGAGAAATAATTCGCGTTGAAATGTCAGTTTATCACCACACGAGAGTCTGACGCAGTTCACGTGAGCTGAAGCAAATTGAGATGAATTTAGTCTGACGTCCTCCATCTTTAGCCGGGCTACATGAATATTTACCGCCTGTGTGTTGCGTTCACGCGTTGTCACGTAAATAACAAACCCCAGCACTGAACAGGAAGCACCATGTCAAGTATGATGTGACTGAATCCCAAACGAACCCGAACGTAATTTGTAAATTGACCCCCCCTCTAATACACAGCGTACCTTTTTAACTTTGAATGTTTTTGTTTAAGTGACTTATCAATGTGTTTATTTCTGGTGATCAGTCGAAAGCCGATTTTAAAACGTTGATTTTCATGATGCATTCACTGGAAATAAGATTTTCTGCTTGCACTGCTTGGTCGCCTGTAACAGAAACGTCAGGTGTTGATGTTGTAGTTATTATTCACGACCATAGTTCTATGAGTTACAGTCGTCTTCACCTTTGTACAAAACATCAAAGCACAACAAGATGAAAAGTAATCAGGTTTCATTTGACAGTTTATTTTAAATACAGCAGCCTGTTGAGTTGTAAACTGTTTTTCCTCATTTTGTATTCACATGTTGATTTGATTGATCTCCTGAATGTGGTTCATGTTCTGATCACCACTTTAGATTATTTACTCTTATTTCTGAGAAATCAGGTTTTATCCGTCACTTTGGTGAATCAGAGAGCTAGCGAATTCAAAATGCTTTGTCATCACAGCTGAGAACAAAACATGTCGCCATGGTTACTGCATTCGTCGAGAAGTGACCCAGAATTTAAAAGCCAACTCATTTAAGTTGCAGTTTGTTTTGTTAGTGAAATGCACCTTGGGAGTCGTAGTTAAAGTCTACCTCAAAGTTTTTATGTCCACAGGAAACCAATCAAACTAACTGATCACAGCGCAGCAGTTAGTGTTGATTTTATACTGAAACAGGCCGCTAACTAGAGTCTTATCAATTTATGATCAATACCCAGTCATATCAGTGATATATTCATGCTTTGAAGTATGATCTGAATGTGTTTTCTAGCTGTAACTGTAACTCCCAGACGCCACCCACTGTGAAGGTGGCGTTGGGCGGAGATCAGAGCTACCTCAGCACTGCCCTCTGCTGCTTTGTAGAGCAGCTGGCCAGCAAGACGCCTGATTGGCTGAACTTCGTTCGCTTTCTCGTCCTCCCTGTTGGTACGCATGGACACAAACACATTATCTTGTAAACCAGCTCGCCATGAACCTTCCCATGATGCTCCTTGTGTTTATCACCTCAACAGGAGCCCACCCGCTGGCCAAGTACCTGGCCGCCCTGGACAGTAAATTCAACAGTCTGTTCCTGGACGCCGGCTGGAGGGAGCTGTTTGGACGTCTGGAGCCTCCTCCTCTCGGTACCTTCATGTTCCCTGAAGGAGGGATGAGACTGGGGGGGGCCTCACAGAGACTCGAGTGACCCCTGACCTTTGGTACCACTGTCAGATCCAAACCTTCCGCCGGACCAACATTTCAGTTTAAAAATATTGACCTAGATAGTGCCCTGAGATAATTGTTATGATATGGCACTATATAAATATAACTGAACTGAATTGAATTGGACTGTATTTTCAGAAATTTGCAGCACAAATTCCTGTTTTCTGCATGAAGAATCTAATTTAGCTGAACTTTTGACTTTTCCTCCATCAGGACACATTTTCTCAAAATTGAATGGACAGATAATTAAATGAACCTACATGACCTTTTCTGCAGTGATGCCCTCAGACACCAATGAACAATGAAGTCTACTGTGGTACTCCTGGTCCCCAGAGGAGGGGCCTTTCTTCTAGTGCCGCTTTACATGATGTTTTAGGGGTGGGAATCTTTGGGAATCTTTGGGAATCTCACAGTTTAATTAAGAATTGATTCTTGTTTTTTTAAATGTAATTTTTCATTGAATAAATAGAAAAGGGGGCGCTAGCTTCAGGTTCTAACTCCAGATCATTCACTCAGATGTTGACTGTCTTACTGTAATGATAAACAGGTTCTGATCCGAAGATGTGGTCTGTTTCTGTTTGACAGATCCTGTCGGTGTAGCAGGTCGAGTGTCTCAGTATCTGAGCGGAGCTGTTGTTTCTCACCTGTGTCCGATCTCAGAGGCCATGCTGACCTGCAGACACAAGAGGTACTTTTCTTCACTGCCACAGTCAGGATCAGACCTCCTCCTTCACCTCTGAACGTTTAGAACCACAGAATTACAGAGTGAAGGAAGTGCGTCTGACTCTGCGGTGTGTTGTATATGATGCACCACACTTCATGGGACTCTTTCAGCACTTTAAGCTGTAGAGAAACTGATCATTGACGGGGTCCCTGTGCCTCTGACTTCATGACCAGAGCCACTAAATGCTCCATAAGCCAACATGGTCTCACCAGAACACTCAAACACACTCACTTTACACTTTAAAGTAACTCACAGCAGAACAAAGAACAGTCATAGTTTCCCTGGAAAACCCTGAGATCAAGAAGAGAAATAAAAACAGAATAAAACAGTTGCTAAACTTCCTGTTAAAACAGGAAAGTACATGAATTCTATACGACAACATGTTTACTTCCATGAAAATATATTAGCAACACTTTAGGAAGTGCAAGTAAAGATGGAAATACGGCACCAACACCTTTAACCTGACCTCTTCAAAATAAAAGTCTCCTCTAATGCATGTAGGATTTTAACATCCTGTTCATAATTGAGCAACATCCCACCACTACACCAGCTCAAAACAAACAAGTGTCAGTCAATCAATGAAATTGATCCAGAAGACAGAATCGTGAGAAGACATTTTGACTTAGCAGGAAAAGCTCAGGTGATCGATGGTTCTCTTTTTCAAATGTCCCAGTAAACCATGACAGTGTGACAGTGAGCCAGCATGAACAATCCCAGGTGTTTTACGGCGAGCAGTGGAGGCAGCAGGGAACGGACCCAAATGCAGACCAACAGGGAGGCTCAAGTTCAATTATTTATTTACACCAAAAGCTGAGCTTGCAGGCTGCAGGCTGCAGGCAGGTAACTGGCAGGTCCAGGTTACAGAAGGGCAAGACAAGAACGTGGTAACTAAGCACATGGCAACCAGCATGAACCAAAAGAGAACAGAGGAAGGGGGCTGGTATATGTAGGAAGTGACTGATGAGGGAATGAAGTGCAGGTGGGGAGCAAAGAACAGCAAACTGAAGCAGCTAAATGGAATTCAGCCATCATTCATTTGATTATTTACACCTGTGCACCTGGTCCTGTAGTGTTCCTGACCCCAACCCACCCCCACCACTACTGTTCAGGTGCCACAACCAACCAATAAGGGTGAGATCCCTCACTGGCTTCCCACCCAGGATCAGAGCAGGCGTCTTTATTGGAAGACAAGACTGAACCGAAGGTACAACTAATGGGAAGCATTTCAAATCAATGGAGACACCAGAGGCATCTGTAAGTTGAAACATTACTCACGCCGAGGCTGACAAGAATTAAAAGCAGAGTAAAACATCCGAAGGAACTGGAGTCCCTAGTGGGTTGTGAGTCGTTGCTAGCTAGCTACAGCTAACGCCTGTACAGCTGGTACATTCGCTGGTTGGAGTGAAAAAACACAGACTGCAAAAACTAATCCAGAGGTCAAATGTGAGCAAATCACACTGAGTGAGAATTCGCTTTAGGCTCTGTCCTCTAAGTAACATCAGGCTGCTTTGATGTGCTTCATCAACCTTTTCATTTGTCTACAATAATGCTGAAAACAAATATATTTATCTGCACTTTGAAAGACATAAAAGAGGTGAGAGTAACAAACAGAAGGGGGGTGTCCAGTTGGTAAACCTCCTCTCACGTTCTTCAGAGGTCAGAATATAAAAAATGAAGACTAAAATGTTTTCTGTTTTTATGAATGTGTCCCTGCAGGTCTGGATTGGAGTCCTTTTCTCTTATGTCTTTTTCTTTGTTTGCATTCAAGGAAGCGAAGTTTGCATTTTGATTTGTACCTCAGGTATCTCCCACCTCACTCTGCTGCCTTCTCTTCCTCTGTCCTGCATGTTTAGCCCTTCTTCTTGTCCTGCTTGCTGTTTGTCTGAAACTACTAACCTGATTCTGAGCTGCGCTGAAGGTTTCTCCAACCAACATGTGGATTTGGTTCTGATGCTAACCTGTGTGAATAACAACCTGTCTGTAGCGTCTCGATGGTCCCACGTGTGTCTGAAGAGACATTTTGAAGTCTTTTGGGTTTCGCTGTACCACTTCTATTTGTTACGAGATCCAGAGAATCCTAATTTGGCCAAAGAACCTGTCAGTCCAGCAAACACAAATGTTTAAGTCTCAAAGGTCCTACGTGGGGTTTCCTGGTGAACAAACACAGTCCTGTTTTAACATTTGAAAAGCCATTTTTTAAATACTTTAAAACCCGCGTTGTTGATATCCATATTTATCAGGTCATTTTCCTGGAACGTAGCTTCATCTCTCGGCTGCTGGTGATCAGTGGGAAATTGGAGCTTGTGTGTACTACAGATTTGCATTACCAGCATCTGCAGTCTCCAGGACTGTATTGCATTATGCACACGTAAGCTTGTGCTCCCTCATGTGTGTCTCTGTGCGCATGCTAATCATTGCACTAACCACTGAAGGTCTAAAAGCACGCTCACACCAGAAAGGGTCGAAATTAATTTGCGTTTGTCACAAAATATTTAGTTCTAGAGTCTTGGTGACGTAGTGACTACTCACGGGGCTAGTTGGTGTAACTGTTGAGCTAACTGCTAACACGCTAGCCAGCCAGGAACATGCTAGCACGAGCTCCCTCTGACATTTTGTTCTCACGATTATTCATCATTTCATTCAATAAAAAGTTACTGAATAGGAAAAAAGCTTGCCAAGCTAGCAAGCATGCTAACTGTCAGTTAGAAAGTTTTCTCTAAGTTCCAATGGGACACTAAGTCTCCAGAGTTTATGAATGCTGTATCAGCATGATGTCCTGCAGCAGTTTAAATACTGTGTCAGAGGAGCTTTAATAAAACTGGATGGTGACACACAGCTAATAAGCTACGGTAGCTTCCTCCATGTTGGACTCTCCGGTTCTGTTCACTCAGAGCTCAGCTCTGTTAAGGTGGCTTGCTATCAGTCAACGGTGCATATTCATGGGTCAAAGGTCACCTAAACGTGATTTACTTCGCCCTCTCGAGTGATCGATTCAATTTAAATTAGTTGATTTCACCACGAAATGTAGTCGGTGTAAATGGCGGTGTGAGCGGGCCTCAGGCGGTACAGATTGTAAACATTTGTGATTTTTGGCTATAAAAATAAAACTGACCAGTGAGCACAAACCCCACAGGGGACCTTTAAGCTGTTCTCAACATTTCCACACAATCATTAGAAGAAGACCAGTGACCTGCTGAGAGCTGAATGTGTAAAAACTGTCTTGACTTTGTATTTGTGAGGAGAAGTTGGGGGTTTTCACATTCACTTCAATAGTCACTTCAGTGCAAAATTGATCACAGCAGCATCTAGTGGACATTAGATGATTTGCAGTGTAACACATTTACAGAGAAAATCTTTTAATCTACATTTGTTAAAGTTTCATGACTAAATGCCTGTTTTGCTGCTTATTGTTTGATTCTGGTCTTTTTCTGCAGCCCCGATGACGACTCCTGTCAGAAGTTTGTTCCTTTTATTGGGGTAAGAAATACCTTAAACTACTATTACTACTACTACTATTACTGCATCAAGTATTACACTCAGCTGACCTGCTGTTTGACACTTGAACTAACCACAGACACTCGACTCGCTCATGGACTCGTCTCTTCTGTAGGGCTTATGGGAAATGGTGTTCGTTAAAGGCCACTGAAAACAGAAATATTGAATAAACAACAATATTAGATTGTTTTTTAACAAATCAATCGAAACATATGAAACGAGACACACGACATGGAGTTTCAGTTATTAGCGGTGTACAAATGTCAAGGGGAATTTTAATGAGGTTTTCTTACTTCTGGTACAGAACCAGGAAGTTGTGGTTTCACTTTGGCTCTCTATGAAACAAACCCAGCAGGGTCTTGTTGCCATGGAGATTGCTGAGGATTATGTGCATCCTGTCGGTGTAGTAGTACTGCAGTATTGTTTCTGTGTTCTCAGCTGGTGAAGGTTGGCATCGTGGAGCAGAACTTCCTGTCCACCTCAGGTAGACCAGACTCACCTTTCAACCCACTGTGCCCTAGATTTGGTTCTATTTAGATTTCTGTAATTGTTATCTGTATTAAATTGTTGGTTGAATAAAAATAGAACATGACAGGTTTTAATGCATTTCTTTTTATTCTGAACGCAGCAAAAACAGGAAACACAAACGTTTAATTTGAAGAGGAGCTCCAGACTTCATCACACCTGCTTCTCTCTCCACAGTTGACTCGGATGACATCATACTGGGATCTCCTCCTTCCCAATCAGCACTGCTCAGCATCACCTCCACACCTCCTCCCTCCCCCTCCACCAGGTACTTCCTGTTTACAGCAGGACAACTTTTTTCAAAATGGAGGCAGTTACCAACCATATCCTCTGTCCTTTGTCTCCCCCTCCTCCTCCTGTCTGTCCAGCTGTACAGGGGAGGTGATGGGTCTGCAGGTGGACTACTGGAGCAGTCAGGGAGGAGGAGGAGGAGGAGGGAGGAAGGAGGTGGGGATGAAGAACACATTGAAGAGCAACTTCCGCTGCCTGCAGGTGTCGAGGATCAGTGGAGGAGAGCTGATGAGCATGACGGTGGTGACCAAAGAGAAAAACAAGAAAGGTGAGGAAGAGGAGAGGTGAAGGTGATGATGATGATGATGATGATGATGATGATGATGATGAAGGTGTGTGTTTCTGTCAGTCATATTCCTCAGTAAGAAGACAAAGGAGAAGGAGGTGGAGTCGAGGAGTCAGCTGATCAAAGGAATCAGCAGACTGATCTGTACCTCCAAACACCAGCACACACTGAGAGGTACACACACACACACACACACACACACACTGAGAGGTACACACACACACACACTGAGAGGTACACACACACTCTAACACACACGCACGCACAACACACACACTCACGCACACACACAGTGCTTTGAGCTAAATGCTAACATCATCATGCTAATATGCTGAAGTTTAGCAGGTATCATGTTCACCATCTTAGTTTAGCGTGTTAGCATGCTAACATTAGCTAGTTAGCAGTAAACACAGAGAGCAGCTGAGGCTGATGGGAATGTCTGTAGTTCTGCAGGAAGTGTTGGACACATTAACATGTTGACCTGATGGTGGCGCTAGAGGAAGAGTTATTACAGTTCATCCTGAGGGGAACATGAACCATGAAGCACATTTCATCACATCCATCTAGTATTTCTGTTACCGATCGAACCACACACACTGATGGAGTCGTGCTGATGTATTGGCTTTAACGCAGCAGCATCACCTTCATCTCTCTCAGTGTCCGTAGACGGAGTCGAGTGGAACGACGTCAAGTTTTTCCAGTTGGCGGCTCAGTGGCCGACTCACGTCAAACACTTTCCTGTGGGGATCTTCGGCTACAACAAACCCTGAACCTCCTCCTCCTCACCTGTATCACATGACCTCCAGGTGGGCGTGTCCATGGTGATGGGCTGGCCATCTGCTCCTCTTCCCACCTTTAACGCCCCCCCCTCCCTTTTGTACCAGCAGAGGAGCAGAAACCTTGTTTGCCTTTTTGCACTCACATCATGTTGGAGTAGAAATAGTTGTTACTTTTTAATTATTTATATGAATTCTGCTAATATTTATTACTTACTGTAAATACTGTAAACAAAGTGTGTGTTTGTCTGATGATGATAACAATAATAACAATGATCATAATAATCATAATAATAGTAACGCAGTTTGTACGGGGATTAACTGAGTTAGTTTGATTTGATTGTTAATGTTTTGAAGTCTGGATTTTTCATTTATTCAAAACTGGATCAAAATGTATGTGGAGCTGCTGTCATAGCAACAACTCCTCATACCCAAACCCACAAAAGTGCAGCTTATTCCAGGGGCCGGAGGGGTTGGAGCCTCTGTTTGAAGTGACTGTTATAATATCTTGTTGGCCAATCAAACGACCACAAAGAGACGGTCCGTCCTTCAGTCTGGGTGAGAGGTGGTGGTCCGGTTTACAATTCATCAGTGGTGGGAATTTGTGTGTCACAGCTCACCAAAGTTAAACTCAACTGGAAAATTTGTGTACATGTTCTTATAANCCCCCCCCCCCCCCCCCCCCCGCCCCCCGGCCACACATTCTCACCGCACCTTGAAGAGCTGTAGACGAAGGTAAACTCAGCTTAACTGCCAGTTTCTTCCTGAAGCAGAGTTTATCAAACGTTTAAAATGACACGAATGGACAGAAGGTTATTTCCTCTCAGAGGGGTGTCAGCTGGGAGTGGACTACAGTACCCGTGATTCTCTACTGAATCGATCCAACAAACTCTACAAAGCTCAGCCAGAATTAGATCGTTTTGTGTTTTATGTAGTTTTCTGGTGTTTGTGTTTATCATTCCGTCACACTGCCTGTCACTGCTGCACTGCTGCACTGCAGAGCTTTAACCCTTTAAAAAGGCAGCTTTGTAAAATATATGAAAAACATGTTGAATGTTTGAAACAATAAATAACTGTGAAACAGTGGTCTGTCTGTTCAGTTTTACAGCATCATTTCCATACTCTCTGGATTTTATCTGTTATGTTTTCACTGTTAATGATTAATAAACATTAAAGAGGAAAGTCAACACGTCACTCACTGTACTTTAATATCTGAAGGAAAGACACTGCATTCTGTTTTCAGATTATACGCAACAGCTCTCGTGTTTACGTCATCGAATAGGCATCCATTTTACCAACCATATCACACAACATCATGACAGACGTCTCTTCGTCTCAGTGTTCTTTGAGGTTACGTATGCGCTCACACACACACACAAACATTTTGAATCCGCTGCAGCAGCTCAACCGAGTGTAGAGTCTGTTTTAAAGCGTTCATGGTCTCACTGCAGCAAAGACCTGTAATGGCTTCAACAACAAACTCAGGATCCTCCTACGTGCAAAATTAACCTAATTTCAAACTCAGTGCAGATACTCATTTGGGTGCAACACTACTGCTCCAGTCACCTTTAATATCAAAAGTCCTGCAGGTTTTCATTATTCTACAACATGAGCTGCCTCCTCCATCACCACGGCTGTTTGTCGTCACTACTGTGGTTCAAAGTCGTTGCACGACAAAATTAAAATGGTTTATGTATTATTCATTGCTTAAAGGTACAAGTGAAGGATTTATGATACAGGTAAATGTCGGGAGGTATGTGAGGATGAACATTGTCCAGTCTTGGAGGTCACCAGCACTCAGCAGCCAGAGAACAGTCCAATATGGACACCAGAGTAAGTCAAAAAGAAGTTTCAGGAGTCTTGAGGGTTCCACAATAACAAAAATCCATCAGGACTGTCAAGAACATCTAGAATCCTACAGGAACCTTTGGGAGCTTTAGAAACCCATCAAAGATGTTTTGAACCTGTTACCTTTAAAGAACCTAAAAGACCTATACAGTTAGAATATTTAGAGATTCATGAAAATATTAAGAAACCTGTCAGATCATCAAAAAAGCGAGTTCATCCAAGCCTTCAGAAATTTCAGAAACCTGCCAGAATACTCTGACAACTGTTACATATCCATGAGAGCCTTTAGAAATCCATCAACTGTCAGGAACCTGATACAACTTTTAGACTATATTATATTTAGTCTATCTAAACCTTTAGACAAACAACAGAAGTTACAGGAACCTGTTACAACCCAGCAGAACCCTTAAAAGTTTATCCAAACCCTATTAGAACTACTAGGATTTAAGAAACCTGTCAGAACTGTTACATGTCCTTTAGAACCTTTAGGAATCCATCAACTGTCAGGAACTTGTTACAACTTTTAGACATCTACCAAACCTTTAGACAAATAACAGAAATTATAGGTACCTGTCAGAATATGCAGGAACCTATTGAAACCTTTAGAAATCCATCAGAACTGTTCATCAAGAACCTGTTAGAACCTTTCAAGACCTGTCAGAAGCAGAACTTTTAGAACCCCTTGACATGGCAGTAGGCCTCCAGCGAGGAGAAGACAATGTACATTAACCACAGGCTGAAGAACAGGCAGGTGGTGAGGATCTTGGGGACTCGGGGTCCGCCAAGCTCCCCGCCAATCTCGGGCCGGCGACGATAGATGAGGACAGCAATGCAAATGAAGGCAAAGATGGTGAAGAGTGTGACTGAGAAGGCCAGCGTGCCGGGGTCTACCCTGAACTCCTGGCCCTTGGAGTAGTGGTAGATGGCAGCAATGGACCAGGCAACACCAATACCCAGAAAGACGTTGACAGCGTTACTTCCTGTCACATTGCCGATGGAGGCGTCGGCGTATTGGTCCTGGGTGGCTGCCACCTTACTGGCAAAGGTGTCTGAGGGAAAGAGAAAATGGAGAGGAGATGCTAAGTTTGAGATCCATCAAGATGCTGCAAACTGTAACAACATTGCACTATTGTGCAATGCTACATCATAGTTGGGTACAACTAACCACACCTGTACAGACCAATTTGGGGTTAAAACCTGGCTGCCGTGCAGACTCTGCCCATCATTGGGGTTAATTAATGTGGTCAATTCTGATTCCTACTTAGTTGCTTTGGACAACAGCATCTGCCAAAATGAATGTAATGCATTGTACTGTAGTTCAAAGTGAGGGCATTGTATCAGACCTGGTACAGATGTGCCCAAAGCTACGAACACCACAGCAGTGACGGAGTCTTTGAGGCCAACTGTGCAGCCGAAATGTGACGCCAGGTCACCAATCACCGCCGTCAGCATGCCGATGACGGAGATAGAGACAACGAAGCAGGCCCAGCCATTCCAGTAGTCGGTGGGAGGAACGAAGGCAAACAGAAGTTTCCAGAAGACGGTAAGGAAGTGCATGACGTAGTCAAAACAGGAGGGCAGCTTCTCCTCACCACATTCATCGTCATCATCATCACCTGGGAAGGAGAGGGATGCAGAGCCAGGAGTCAACTCTGATTCATATTTTAAGCTTGGGTGGGTAAATCTCCAAAGACTTTAAACTTAAATTTTTATGTAAGTCAATAATGGAGCCTGTTTTGTTTGCTACACTTATATGTACCTGTCCTTTGTACTACCCCAGGAACTATAAACTGAAACTTTTAAGAAATTGAAATAACCCGAGTTTGGTTAAGGTCAAGTTCTTACCAGAGCTGACTGTGATGGCTTCCACAAACTGCTCTCTCCAGCTGTTAGTCCCGATCACCAAGGCCAGGTTGGTCTTCTTAAGGAGTTTATCCACTGTGCTCTGAAAGACAGCAGGTCACAGGAAACCACACAGTGAATCACCAAGACCAAACAATTACATGTTTAAAAGCCCAGAAACAGATCAAATCATGTTCACGTTCCTGTGGATCTTTTTACAAATCACCCCATCAGTTTGGTCAGTTTTCAGATTGATAATCAGATAGTATGCTGCAGATGATGTTTGATGTTTTAATTATACAGTATCATCAATTAAACAGAAACCGATCCCACCTTGAACTCGTAGGACTCCTCTATGACGACCTCCAGTTTGGCGTGCTCGCCCAGCATCGGTCTACCCATCTCCGCGATCCGCCTCTCCTCCTCCTCCTTCTTGGTCAAAACCTCCTCACCCCCCCCCTCTGAGAGAGAGAGAGTTTGATGGTAAGACTGATCACTGATGCTTCACGGTCAACAAGGATTCAGAAAAAACAAGATGAGTGGGATAGATCTATGATGACTTGACAGACTGGTGGATGGACAGACAAACTTAAGGACAGATGAATGAACACATTGAAGGATGGATGGATGGGTGAACGGGTGGGTATATAAATGAACAGATGGATGGATGGATCGCAGGACAGATAAATAAATGGATACATGCATTTAAGGAAGGATAGATGAATCAACAGATGCAGGTGGTGGACATACAGACTGATGGGAGGGTGGGCAGATGGATGACGGACGTACAGATGGACGTACCTGTGATGTTGATGATGGTGGAGGGGGCGGAGTGGTCTCGTCCCTGGACCTTCCTGTAGATGTCTCTGCCTGAACAGGTGAACAGAAACTGATTCTACCGAAACCAGACACCTCATACTCCTGATGTCAAAAACAGCACCTGAACCCGAGCAAGTCCTGAATCATCACAGCCTCCATCCGACAACAACAACACAGAACATCGTCATAAAAAAATTATTTGAACTAACAGATAAGTTCCGTAAAAATCTAAAGGACATCACATAAGGAGTCGGTCTAGATCTGCTCTTTATGACAAAGTGCCCTGAGAATTTAATCGAATTGAATTTAAATAACTAAATCTTTCGTCTGTTGAATCTGAAGTTTTTGACTGGATGGAGGAACACCAGCGTGAGTTCTGAACAGAATCTGTGAGTATTTCACGTCAGGTCAGTGTGTTTTCTCTCAGACATTTGATGATGAAGCTGTAACAAACATCAACAACATGATGAATAATATGTGTGATCTGACATTCTCGCAATATGAGCTGCTGTGTCTTCATATCTCTGACATGTGAAAAATGAGCATGAACAGAGCATGCTCACTGAGACATGACCTCAGAGGAGATGATTTCCCATCAGCCTCAGCAGTTGAGGAGGTCAGAGGTCGATTCACGTGGTGACAGAAGAGCATCATCACACCACAGGGTCTGTGAGGTCAGCAGTGTTTGACATGCAGTGTTAATGCATGCAGTAGGGACGGCGGATGTTGATGGTGGATGTTGCAACCCGACCTGGCACACGACCCGTAGTTGGGACCCATTGGGTTCGGGACGTTTTATATAAAAACTGCTTGAACGTGCCAGTGCATGAATGTGGGGGTGAAGGTCAGCAGTCTGCCTCTAGAAATCACACTATGCAGGATGACAGAGACGTACGGTGTTGGTGAAAAAGCCACTGTGGATCTTTTTCTTTGCAAGTCAACATTCCCACAAGCAGCAGCAGCAGTGAAAGGAACTTCAGTGTAGTGTTTCTCTTCCTCCTGTTAGAGAGAGCCTGGTGATGGGGCCAGTACAAAGTTCTGTTTGGACCTTTGTCAAGTTCAGCTGTAGAGACGTTTGGAGTTTACCTTCATCTGGACGATACTGGGAAAAGTTGATCTACTCAGCGCTAAGACAGATCATGTATTATTTTGAGATGCTGTAGTGTTACATGCTGCTAGCTGACTGTGTGTGTGTTGTCACTAAACCTCTGGTGTCATGTTCAGATTATTTCTTTTTTTATGAGTGAGAAAGCCTTTCAGAATCAGAATCAGAATCAGAATCAGTTTTATTGCCAAGTAGGTTTTCACATACAAGGAATTTGCTTTGGTGAATTGGTGCATAATAAAGAATAAGCAAGTATACAAATCTCAAATAGAGAATTTCACTACGTGAAGGGCAAAGGTGAGGGCACCTTTGACCAGAATGTTCAGTAATTCCACGCATGGGGCGAGGAAAGTTGGAAATAAATCCACAGAAGTTGTATCCCTGATGATCATGAGCTCTTCTCTGGTGAAAGAGCTCCGGGTACCACGGCAGAAAACCGAGTTAACAAACCAAACAAGACAAAACAATGCGCACCAACACACCGAGGCAGCCATCTGCGGCGCCATCTTGTGAAATAATAATTTCCAAAGCAAACATATAACTTTGTCTTAAAGAAGAAACTACAAAAATATATAACTACTGGAACTAAATCAGTGCACACTGATTGAAAAGTAGCAGGAAACAGAACACGGTTTACACTAAATCTTCAGGTAAGGCTTCTATATGAAAGCGAATGATAGCCAACTAATGAGTCACAGCATGTTAGTCAATAAACCATTCTTCTGTGACTGTTGAAGGACGAGTTATATCTCAGAAACCGTCACCCAGCCTATCCTTTACAGTGTCTAATATATACTCTGCTCTGATTGGCTGATAGGACACATGTTATTAAGCTGTTCTTACATTCAGTGGGTATAAATAAATTACAAAGTTTTAAAACTATCTAAACCCCTTTTTGTTCTGGAGGTTGACGCCCATATTGGAAGTCTTCCCATGCATGCAACTCGACTGAGCGCTTCTCCAAATATTTTTACAGTACATCAATCTGTTCACAAGTTTTCACATCAGTATATTTTCTCTACCACATGATCCCCGGGTGCTCAGTATTTTAGGGTGTTGATGAACTGTTCTTATTGTGACTCGCAGGGAGAGCAGAAGGTGTTCTGGACTCAGAATTCAGGTGTTTGCAGTATTTGAGAACATGTCACATTCAGTTTTGTTTGGAGTAAACTGATGACCCAACACTAGTCTCTAAAACTCCCACACTCTGTGACAAAAGGCATCCAGAAACCTTCAGAAGTTCTCGAGAGTTCAGTGGAAACACTGAAGGTTCCTCAAGAAAGCTTTCAGAAAGAGTTCATAGACCCTGACGGCTCTTCCAGAACTTTCTACCACACACAGGTTCTCTGATTAGAAGGAAGGAACAGTAATGTTCTTAGTGTGAACTCCTGCTTTCACACTGTTCTATTAAAGCTCTATTGAATGTAAACAGTGTGTTCCCAGATGTTCTCATCTGTTGACATCTGTATTATGTCTCAAGTTGGACATAATATCAAAGGCAGGCTCTCATTCAACACGCATTTGCTTTTAATTTTTGGATATTTGTGTCTTTATTGGACAGGTGATGGTAGAGAGGCAGACAGGAAAGGAAGGCAGAGAGAAGGCTGGCATCAAACTGGGATGTAGCAGGTATGTCGTATGCACCTTTAAGCATTAAGGCCCAGGCGCACCAGAAAGTTCCACGCGTCTTCACAAAATATTTGACTCTAAAGTCTTGGTGACATGATGTCTACTTGCAGGGCTAGTTGGTAAACTACATTTTATATTTCCAACTTAAAGTTCATCCATCCAATAATAATATTTGCTTTTGCATTTATTAACAGTTAAATGTGCGCACAGACAGCCTGACCCATGTGGATTGTGTTACATTTGAGTGTTCTGAGTTTTTGAGAGTCTCTTCGCAGTCCCAGATCCACGAATGCATGTTGTGTTTAAGTGGTGGTTGAAAACTTGGATGTCCAGCTTCAGTGCATTCAAGTGGGAAAGATAAGACAATATTATGCCGTCATGTGGTTTTAATTTAAATTTTTCCAATTTGCTCAAGTTGCGACGTATAAATATGAAAAATAGTTTTTTCATTGGCTGGTATCCGTTTGTGATTGGACAATTGTCCAAACACCATAAATTGCTCACAAATCGGCGTACACATTTGTAAATCTTAATATTTGTAGATCATGAAACACACATTTGTCACCAATATTGAGACTAATTTCTCTCCATAAATTAGACGCCTGCTACCGGTTCTGATCCAGCCAGGGATTTTATTGGGGACATTTTATATTTTAAGGGGGTCTTTGTGCCTCCAGAGTGATAAATGAGAGCCAGCTGAGAGCTTTCACTGTGACGTTAAAGTGCTGCGTCTCTGTTATTATACATGTTGTTGCTTAAAGTGTCGAAACACTTTAAAGCGTTTACACCACTGAGAGGTGTCTTACCATATAGCTGTTTGTCTAGTAAGAAGTCATACAAAAAGGATAAATTAACTCAGATCAACAGTAACTGTTCCCATATTACATCATTAAACAATGAGACAGTGTGTAAAGAATCAAAGTGTTTGGGTTCACCTACCTGTTTTGACGAATCCACCTAAAAGTTCAGAACATATGAAACAAGAAGTCAAAATTTGCTTTTAATTATTCAGTTAAATAACACAAAAATCCAGAGAAAACATGAACCTAACTATGTTTAAAGGCAGACAGTCATAATGAGTAAGACAGAACAACCAACAGTCGGCAGGACAGAAAAGGGAAACATGAGACCAGCTTACCAACTTCCTGAAGCAACACAGCTGAAGAGAAGGAACAGACGAGACAGAAATCAGAGACAAAAACAAGAGCTGAAAACAAGAAGATAAAGAAAGCGGAGCTCTGGTGATGCAGGTCTGAGAACAGCTGGAAGCTTTTAGTTTTAGTTTGTACAACATTTTTCACCATCCCTCTGAGAAAATGTCTATCTTTATTATGGCCGTTCATCTGGAAAAACTCCTGGTCCTGATCCAGCTAACTGAGAATAAACCTGCATGTGAACAGGTTTGGAATTAAGGACTTGTTGTTCTACCAGACTTGTGTCAAATCATTGTCAATCAAATCAATATAAAGTTATCCACGTACGACGAACAGGAGCCTGAACGTCACATTGACGAACATAAAGTGAGGCAGGAAACCATGTTAGACGATTTGTTTGAACCTGTAAATTCAGAGCTGTGAATGCTGGATGATGTTTAGTATTTAATGTTTAATTTTGGAACAAGTCAAACCAAAACAGACACAGGCAGGTTTAGTACGACAGGGATAAACAGACACAGGATACATGTTAACATGTACACCAGTCCCAACCTGTCCTAATTTATTCAATCTATTTGTCCCTCCATGTTCCAACCAGTCGTAACCAGTCCCCTCTTATTGTAAAATGTCCGTACCTGTCTGAACCTGTTCTAACGTATCCCAACGTCTCTGAACATGTCTGTACCTGTTCAAACCTAACATGTCTCCACCAGTTGTAACCAGTCCCAACGTGTCCACATCTGTCGAAAGCATCCCATTCTGTCCTAACCAGTCCCCACCTTAACCAACCACTCCCACTCAGTCCCAACCTGTCCACACTAGTTATAACCAGTCCAAACCTGTCCTGACCTGTTCTAACCAGTCACACCATGTCCCAACCAGTGTCCAAACTAGTCCAACTAGACTGGTTACTTGTCATAGTTAATCTTAACCAGTCTAAACCAGTTCTGACCAGCCTCAACCAATCCGAATTGATAGGAGGTCAGCTGATGGCGTCGTGTAGGAGGAGGCAGCACAGCGACAGCAACAGGAGTAAACTGAACAAAAGCAGGAAAAGAGCGCCTCAAGGTAGATGAAAGAAAGGTCAAAGGTCACCAGAGAGGTCAAGGTGCCTCTTCGCACCTGTCCATCTCCTCCTGTTCCAATATGGCTCCTGCAGCTCTATGTAGAAGCTGGCCTGCTTATCGTACTCCTCATGGTCAACTATTCTAACGGCTATGGTCTTCCTGCGGACAAAAGAGTACAAACCACAGTGGGGGGGAGGTCAGAGGTCAGGGATCATGCATTAGGTCAACACACATTCAAACCCACTCATGGAGGCCGACAGATGCAATCTGACAGGACTCCGTCAGGATGAGGAGGGGAGACGTCGCCTCATCAGGCCTGCAGGGAGGTTAGAGTCACAGTGAAAGTAATCTCTGTAAACAGAGATCTGCATTTGAACGCACAATCTGCAGGCAGGGGGCAAGATTGTGGTTTCAGTTTGTAGTCTGAGTAGCACTGACCAATCAGGTTTAAGCAGGCTTTGGTTGCATGCGGGTAAACAGTCTGTGGGGAGAGCAGAAGAAGTGGAACACACAGGCAGAAATGCAATCTGGGAACCCAACGGCTATCATCTGACGATGATTAAGCTTTTTATTTATTTATCTGCATTCAAATCCTTGTCAGACGATGGCTGATGGGTTCCAAGATTGCTAATCGGAGTGTAAACAATGACCGACACATGGAAGAGGAAGTCTTTGCCCGGATATGGCTACACTGGCAGCCCAGAAACATTAGCTGTTGCCCGCAGAGGGTAAATCGTCGTCAGACAATAGCCGATGGGATCCGGGGATTGCAATGAAAGACATGATTGAATGACTGTGTTGTGATAATGACCCACTGAATCTAGAAAAATGTGTTTCATGTCTGTGTGTTCAGATTTGAGTTAGGCCTCTGAGAAGGAGTGTGATGTTTTTGACAGAGTTCTGGATCTGCTGCAGCTCTGACATTGATTGTGACTTGAACTGTCAAAGACTAAATATCTAAAATTGATTGATTGATCGGTGATGTTTTTCCCTGCGAGGCCTTGAGGTGAATTTGGATTAACGGAGTTTAACGGTCGTTAGTGATGTGGGAGGGGTCAGAGGGGGCGGGGTTACAACACGGGGAAGGCGACACCCCCACCTTTCCTCTCACTCATCTCCAGCAGCCGAGGCTCTCCGATCTCTAGGAAGAAGTTCTTGTTTTTCTCATATTCTTCATCATCAATTATATTGATCTGAATAGTTTTGCTGAAACAGAAAAAAACAACAGATAGAAAAGTTGCAGAAGGAGAAGTGTGCAGAAATCTGAGGCGTGAAAAGAAAAGAAGGTGAGTAAAAGGTGGATGATGAGACACAGTGTTGGAGGTGCTGGTGGAGCTGCAGGGAAACAGGCGATCGCTGTGATCATTGTAATTCTTCTGTCAGTGTCTGAAGCAGAAATAATCGTATCAAAACTCATTGTTAGAACAGGATTTGCTATAAAACACTTTACACAACAATTTTAGTCAATTTTGCTTTGATTTGTAAAACCACACAACGCTGCCGGGCACCACAGAAGAAAACGATTGTTTTCAAAATGAGATCAACAATGTTTCACACTTTGTTCAGACTGCAAGCGAAGCAGATCTTTTTGTGTGTCCAGGCGTCACCACCCTGTCTGCGTGGGTTGCTATGGCATAGGCGTCAGTAACTACGTACGCTGGTTACGCAGCTTTCCAATGCGGAAGCGTGAGAACTGGAGGTCCATCATCTCGCCCACTGTCACACCAGACAAACTCAGCAGGAGGAGGAGGAGGCTGGTCTACAGCCGCTCTGATGCTCCTCCGTCACTCTGGATTTAACTTTGTTGTTGTGTGTCGCGATGCGAGTGATGCAAAAGACACTTTGAAACCTGATTTGAGCGTCCGAACTGAGACGCATCTGTATAAATCTGATTTGAATCGCATGTCAAACCAGCTCCAAATGTGGCATCTGACTTGCAAAAATCACATTTCATGTTTTTTCGCTGTCCAGACTTTCAAAAATCAATCTGGATCTGCCAAAAAACAGATTTGGGCTCACAGTCTGAACAAGGCCTTAGACTTATCTGCCGTGCATTTCAGCTGCAACTGGATCAATTATACAAACAGGGTGCCAGAAGCAAAGATGGCGCCCATTCTTTTCCGTAAAAGTTGTTCACCCAGCTCATGGTAGAGGTCTTTATGGCTCCAAACTGTTTCACCCAATCCTGACGAAAAAAATTCAATTTCAAATAAAGAGAAGATCTGAAAGGGCCCATCAGATCCAGAACATGTTGGACCTGAACAGACCCACATTGCTTGGATCCACTCAAGTATCAGACATACCGGAGGGTCCTGAGACCTGATACCTTGTTTACAGTTAGAGGTGACACTTCAGACCAGTTTGATTTTCAGCCCAAAGCTTGTTTCAGTGATCCGACATGAAGAAACCTGATGACAGTTTGTTCTGCCTTCGAGCGTTGGAGGCTTCACTGGGCTGCAGGCTGCAGCAGCCCTCATTGGACAGATCCACAGAGTGTGTGTGTGTGCGCGCGCACCAGCAGCGTGGAAACAGAAAATCGGCGTCATCCATTTCCATGTTTATTTAATATCAGCAGGTTGATGGTTTGGAGGTATTGTCTCTGATTCCAGGACACCAGACGCTCTCGTATCACAGTTTTTAGAAAACTTTTCACACCACGTTTGTGCTTCATGTCTTTTATCCATCGGCTTCAAATGTTCAGACTATTTCTCAGAGGTGGAAAATAAACGTAATTCTGTTGCTTAAGAATCTGCTGTATATCCTAATAGATTTAAAGATTTAATTTTATTTAAAGATCACAATGATTTTGTTATGCAGCAATCAATTACATTTGAGGTTTGAATGTTTCCTGGTGCTAATAAATGTTTATTTACAGCTGTAATGTTTTACAGCTACAGTCATATTTTCAAAATAAAATTGAAATGCCAGAAGACTTTATTTTAGACATAACTTATCAAAATACAAAACAATTAGCACTAAAAGACACTAAAAGTTGTCTAACCATCATCCAAACTGCAGCAGCAGGAATAATATCCACATGCTAACAAGCTAACAGGCTAACAAGCTCTGAGTCTACAGTGACGCTGGTGCACGAACAAATCTGCCGAGCCCTGAAGACTCCCGGCGGTCTCTTCGGGTCTGTACCGGAGCTTGTATCAGCAGCAGTCCAGTCGACGGGTTTGTCGTACTGAACAGACTCATACAGCTACGGAAAGCCCAGAGGGACAAATATGTATCAGTCAGTCACCACCTGCACTGCTTAAAGCTAAACTTGTCGCACAGCACTGAATGAGTTTCTAACTGTTTAAGGTTGTAATTCTTCCATTTAGATGGATGAACGTCGCAAAAGAATCACTAACTAAGATGTGATGCTGTTAGAAGTATAACTGAGGGAATGCGACTGCAGTATAGTATCTGTTAGCGTTAGCTAGCTACAACGTACCAGGCTGGATAAGGACGTGCTCGGCCTGTTAATACAAGACGGTTTATTGACCGATACACTCATCACTCTGTTGGTCTTGTGAACACCAAAAAGATCAAATAAAAACAGCATCTTTCTCTAACAAACCATCGTTGGTCGATTGTACAGACAGACACCAGTTTACAATGCACAGTTACTGGGTAACAGTGTCATCTTGTAGTTTGGATAATTCACAAGATAAAATGTTGATCCGGCTGATAAAATCTAAAAACTTTGATCCTCTTCATGATTTTATAGATGGCTGAGTAAATGTGCTGGAAAACCAAAACCAGGAGCTAAAAGAGGCTACAAAGCTCTGCAGAGACACTTTACTGTAACTGAGTCATTTGATTTAATGGAATATAAAAATAGTGATTAGTGCAGCTTTATGTGCAGTATGACAGTCTAAACTCCACAGAAAGTCTGCTTATTATCTCTGCAGTTTTACGAGAGCCTGACCAGTTTTCTGTGGAGGGAAACAGACAGAAGCTGAAATAAAAAGGTGGCTGCCGGCCAGCAGCGACCTCCCCTGTGGTCGGCTCTGACAGGAACCGGCTGCAGCCGTCTGTCTGCTTTATGGGCTGAGCGCTGGACGATGAGCAGGATCCCGCTGCTGCCGAACACAGGCTGCCCTAATAAGGAAGAGAGCTGCGTGATGTTTATCTGCCCGACACACCGGGAGCCCGGCCAGTTTCTACCAACAGCACGACAAAAGACATCTGAGGCACCGAGCCGGAGATGCACTCCCACTCACCAAAGCATGGTTTGAGAAAAGATGGAATAAAGAGTCAGAGTGGAGCTGTAACTAACATCCAACAACCACTTCAACCCCAAAAATAGAAAAAAGAAATGAACACACGCTAGAAAGAAATTATTATTTATTTTTTTTGGTAAATCCAAAATTTGCGAGTCACCTTCCTTGTTTTCATTTTCATATATCTGTATGCCGACTACAACACAAGCAATTTGGTGCGCAGACTGAGTGGGACTACAAGTTTTCTGATCTTTGAGTCAAAGTGAGTGAAGTTTATGATATTGAGCCGCCACGCGTTGATGGAGAATATCATGCATGCCGGTATCTTTATTAAAGTGAATTAGTGATGAATCGCCCGCACGAATCAATAACAGCTTAACTTTACGTATGATCCATGATGATGAAGATACAGAAAAATAGAAATGTGTGGCAAAAATAGCATATTGTCAATATTTTAGAGACCCTCCTCCTGGCTCCCCTGTAGTTCTTCCTGTATAGCTGATCATATCAATAAATAAAACCATCAGTTAGATCAATAAAATGGATGACTAATGACTAATTACCAAATCACATCTTGTTCCTTTAAGTTTGAACTCATTTGAAGAAAACTGTTTGCAAACTGCTGCAGAAAAGGTTTCACATTGAAAACCTGCGTCCATTAGCTCCTGACCAATCAGATGTGTGATGGCCCTCTCGCCTGGTGGTGCAGTGTTTGCTCCTCTCTTTCAGGTTCGTGTAACTGGCCATCCACCTGGGCTGACTGAGAGCACCGGGCTCAGTGTTTTTTCTAGATAAATCAGGTAATTTATGTGCAGTTTTGGTGTCTCTCCTTTAGTTGCCGTGGCCCTTTGAGCCGGTCATGACAGATGTGACGGATGTTAGTTCACCGCCGGCTCGTTGTTCGAGTGTGAAGCTCCACAAACACTCGGATAGAAGCAGCACCTTGGTGTCAGAAAGAGCTCTGCTGTAACCTGATCAGACTCAAATCCTCCAGTCCACATAAACAGCAGCAGTGTGAAGCTCCTGTCACACAGAGCAGCTCTGTTCAGACCCAAAGATTCTCGAAGACATCGCACGTCTGCAAACTGCTCCAACCAGCAGGATGACGATACATCATGAAAACTGGCTCCGAATTAACAGTTTAAACCTTCACAAAAGTCCCAAAATCTGCTTTCTACTGCACATGCTCACCTACTTGAGATAACTCTAAAGCCCCTTTCAGACATGGAATAGCTCACATCAAGCTGTTAGTGTTTGTCATTCATACATGAAGCTAATCGTTCATCATTACTTTAACGTAAATCTATCATTTCATTCATTTTAAGGTAATTCCACTTAAGTTTCCAGAGCTTATAAACACGAGTTGAACAGCAGTGAGTTCACTCAAATCATGAAATTGAGTTCCCAGCATGCATTGTTTGAGCGTTAAACTCTCCACAGACCCTTCCTTCTGTTTTGTAGTTTGAAGACATGATGCCCACCTCCTTATTATCAATGAGGGCTAATTAACAGAAACACAAAGTGAACATTATAATCTTCATGTAGGAGGATGTACAGCAGGAGTTCCTAATAAACTGGACACTGAGTGTAAATGACATACTCAGGTTAACAGCAGTGTGAGGACCTGACCTGCTACTGCAACACAGTGAAACATAAAACAGGAGAAATTAGAAATGAAGGTTTTGTCTAATACAAGCCTGTTCCAATGAAAGAATTGATGGTAGATGGGGATACTAATATTGATAAGTGAATATCAGTGAATGATATTGTCCTGCTGATGAATCAGTCCTCTGTATCAGACTGTGCTAACTGTTAGTATCCGGCTGATAACTTGATCGGTCTATATAAGGCTCTCCCAGCAGCTCATTCTGTGTGAATGTAGGGCAGCGTCCTCATTAATAAACTGAAACAAAGAACGAGCGGGGCACCTTTTCCATTTCAAGACACCGTCCGCTTCCTTCACAGCCAGCGACCGTGTTTATGCTCTGGAAATAAATGTGTTGTCATTACATTCCTGCTGCCCGCAGACATGGAAAGAGTCTGCCTGCAGCTGCTATGTGAGGCATGTAAACCTGAAGCTAATGGTCACATGACTGTGTGGAGGTGGAGCTCCTGGAGGACCAGGAATAGGAAGTTTTCTTTTAATAAATCCCTGTTCAATACTTACTATCACACAGCTTGCTGCCGATTTAGTCCAAATAACTACAAAAAATGAAAAATGAAATATTTCTTTTGCAGAAACCAACTGTTGGCATCAAACGTCTGATCAGATTGTGTCTTTTCACTTCTTCTTTGCTTCCATAGTTCTTGATTTAAACCATTATTTTATCAAATGTAGACTGTGTTTGAACCAAGCAAAGTGTATTCAACATGAGAGAAATTCATTTGGATTAATTTGCCGTTTTTAAATTGTAATCATAATATTTCCACAACCTTAACCACATTGTAATTAGCATGCATGTCATTGCACATTATTATGTTGCCAATTCAAACCTTGGCATTGAATGTAATGTAACAGGTTGTGTGGCAGTAGGGCTGGTTGGGCTGGTTGGGGTTTAGGCCCCTTTCACAAATAAGTGAACACGTGTTTAAGTACAGTAGAGGAACCTGTCAGCACCTCCACATGGAACATTTAAAAAGCAATTTACAAATGGAACCCCATCGGGATGATACAACCATACATACTGGATTGTCACTGTTGACTAAATATTTGTTTTTTTCTCCTCCCAACCACACACTGTATGTGGACTCAAAAAAGTCCATGTTGATTCAGGGATGATTGCTTACATTGTAGTCCACCTTGGCCCCTAATCCCATGACCGTCCATGGGCTCTGTGTGTACGGACTCCATTCTTAACCTACACTGACACAATTACCAGGATGATCTGCCAAATGTATTAACTTCATGAATTTAGGAGTCTTTTTCTAAATGTCACCTCACAGACAAAGAACCACGAGGGTTGTCAAACAGTAGTCAATATAGTCAGAAATCATCCTCTTTGAATTCTACCATTTTTTAGATTTACTTGTTGATATATGGAGATTTGTCAAAAATAACTGCCATTCTAACTTCTGGGTTTGGACATTAACAAAGACTAATGCCCAAAATGCCTTACAGAGAAATCAGGCAGCCGTGCATTACTCCCAGCCACTTTTCATTTTCATGATTCAAAACTTTATGATCGTTCAGCACTGGAGACTTGTGAGAAGATTTGTACTTACAAGATATCATCGTTCTCAAACTCCAGGACTCCATGTGTGTCCTCAAAGTCCTCGCCGCCTCCTTTAGCCGTCCCCTCCATTGTTTTGTAAGGCACCACCACAACACCGCGAGCTCCTGAGGTCCGGATCACCTTCACCTCCATCACCCCGATGCTCTCGCTCACGGTCACCACTGGCTCCTTGAACATAAAGATCCCCGCGTGGTCGTCATCAAAGATGGTGACGGTCGCCGTGCACGGCAAACCTAAACCTGCGAGGTCATCCACGTGGTTTGCCTTGCACTCGTCTGAGCCAGCGCTCTCTGACATGACCTTCACATTGCTGAGGTGAACAAGGAAATGCTCGTCTTCCTCAAAGATATCATCATCAATAATGTCAATGCAGATTTCCTTTTCGGTCTCGCCTGGTTTGAACACAATAGTTCCTTCAGTGAACTGATAGTCTGAGCCGGCATTTGCGGTGCCGTCTTCAGTCCGGTAATCCACCGAAACTGTGCTTGTTAGGTCTCCACCACAGCGCACCACGTTTAGTGCTACACTGCCACAGTTCTCCAGACACTGGTAGGTACCAGGGTCGAAGAACACCTTGGAAGAAAAATCGTTCACTGAAACCTCGGAGCAGATATCGTGCTGGGTGGCTCTCTTGGCTTGGTCAACAGCATGCTTCTTCAGGATGTTGCCTGCTCCTGTCATGATCCTGGTCGCCTGACAGCGGTAGAAAGCCCGACTCTTCTGTTGCTGGGTTAAAACTTGGTAATTGGCTAACTCCATCAATTGCTCCATCTCCTTCTCAGGATGTTTCTGTTTCAGCTCCTTCAAGATTCTGGCCACCTCTCTGCGGGCCTCCTCCTCATCCAGCTCCTTAAAATCAAACCCCATCTCCTCTCTGTGGGAGTTGAGCATTTTCCCATCCATTTCAATGTCGACCTTTGAGGGAAGCTCTGGTTCTCCCTCTGTTTCGATGATCATTCCTTTCCGCTTCCCTGCTCTGTATCGTTTGTACATGTATTTGTAGAAAAGAAGTCTGCGGTCGGCCACGTAAGCGAATCCAACACAAATGGGGAAAAAGAACAGTGTGAGAAGCCCCTCCCATATCTCGACAACACCTGGAGAAAAGACGGCCAGGATCAGGTAAAGCCAGGTGTACGCAAAGATGCTCCAGGTGGCGGTGACGAAGAACACCCTGAGGTGCTTCACCTTTCTGGTCTCTCCATCAGGAATGACAGATACACAGAGGCCGATGATGACAAACATGTTGAAGGCAGCACTTCCTACGATGGTGTTGGGGCCCAGCTCACCGGCGTCAAAGTTGTGACCGCAAACCTCCACGACTGACAGGAGGATTTCTGGGGCGGAGGAACCCAGTGCCATCAGGGTCAAGTTGGACACCGTCTCGTTCCAGATGCGCACCGTCGTGGTGATTTTCTCACCGTTCGGTTTCTTGATAGTGATCTGTCTCTCCTGGGAGGTGATGACCTCAATGGACGCCATGAAGCGGTCAGCAATGATGGAAACACCCAAGAACATGTACGCCAACCCCACAAAGTAAATGGTGGCTCTGGCGAGGCGGTCGGTGAAGGCCGGGTTATCTGGCTTCCATACTGGCAGGATAACGCCTTCTATGCAGCTGGTAGTTCCTCCACATTTGGTGCGGTTGCTGAGTGTGTTGTTGGACCTCAGGGTAAGAGTAGCGCCTCCTGCTGCAGAATATGGAAGTTCTGTTGAGATGATGCTCAACAAGAAAAGCAGCTGATGGGAGGTCCCGGCTCGGCTCATGGTGACACTTGACCCTTAAACCTGCAAGAGACAGAAGGAGACAGAAGGAGACTTGAAAAGGAAACTGCAGCTGACACAAGGTTTTTAGGACTTCAGGAACAGTTCGGTTTCAGGGGAATTTTTGTTTTTCAGGTTTCTGTCTGATCATCTTTAGAACTGGGCTTGAATGGACGACATAAACCTGCAAAAAGCTCAAGTCCTGCTCCACTTCTGGGTTTCTCCACCTAAATCACAGAGCAAACACTGTAAATGTTCCTGTTGCTCACATATGAAGTGATTTTTAAAACAAAATGTTCTTAATACGAGTTTCTACAAATGTTAACAATCTTTCTCCAAACTTAATTTACTAACGATTACACAAAAGTAGTTTTTAGAAGTTATGATTGTAGTGTTTAGTCAATCAAAGAGAACTTTGATAATCAATCATTCATTCAGTCCTTTAAGTCAGTCATTCATTCATCACTTTGGACTCTTTGGATGGGAATTGATCTATGATTTATTGCCTAATTGAAAGATAATCAATAAGGTTAAGTGATATAAGCAAGCAAATAAGCAAGTGATATGCAAATGATCACTAGTTATATTTAATTTCTGTGCTACTAGATACTTTATTTTAGAACAAAATCTATTGATTTTTCCTTTTATAATGGACATTTATTAATTAATTTATAGTAAATTCTTATTATATACCATACTTTTATTTTTTTAGGGTCATTTAACCTTTCTCTCTAAAATCAGATGGGACATTTATCAAAAATTATATTTTTCACTTAAGTGATAATTTAGAACTTTTTCTTAAACTCAAACATTTTAAAGACACAATAAACATAATTGTATGTGTCAGTAATACTATATCATCACGTTAGCATATAATATACTGACATACTGTATTAGTATATAAAATGCTCTGTTACATTATTAAACCTTACAATAACACACATCAGACTACATGTACAGCACTGTGCTGCTCACACTGTCCTGCAGTGTGTCACCAGATGTGTCCTCAGTGTGAACAGAAAATCACAAACCTACCGTCACTCAAACAGTTTCAGAATCTGACAGAAGGAAAAATCAGAATCAGAGTTTTCATCGTGGAGGCAGAAATACTGTAAAAATAAACCGTCCACTTCTCCTCCAGAAACAGAAACACCACCGGCTGATAATAACACGGTCACCACTAAACCACCACACTGCTGTCTGTTCAGCAGCTCTGCCTTCTTCATCTCCTCCTCCTCTCTGTTTCTCTCTCTGTCAACACTTTAAAGGATAGATTGTGTAAGATGGGCTGAAATAGTCTTTAATGTACCTGTGAGTGTAAAAATGAGCTGGAGAACTCCTCTTTGTTGGCGGGAGTTTCCCGTCTACAAACAGTAGGTGGGTAGAAAATATGTCATGATAGCTTATAAAAGGACAACTTACTGGAAACCAGTAAAACATATACAGTATAATGGTACATTTGTCTTCACATTGATAAAACCTTTTACCACCCGTCTGTCTTCGCCTGTCAGCTCTAGCTAGTTAACATGACACATGAAACTCCAATGAAACGCCAGCTAGTAACAATGATAATGCTAACCAAGACTATACACAACATTAGCTCATAGAAACAACCTGTGTGTTTCCCAAAACATCAACAAACAGCACCTTAGCATTTAAAAAAAATAATGTTAGCACTTAAAAAAATAATGTTAGCATTTTAAAAAGCAATGTTAGCATTTAAAAAAAGTTATGTTAGCATTTAAAAAAAAAAAAGCATTTAAAAAAGTAATGTTAGCATTTTAAAAAGTAATGTTAGCATTTAAAAAAAGTTATGTTAGCATTTTAAAAAAGCAAATTAATGTTAGCATTTAAAAAAATTATGTTAGCATTTTAAAAAGTAATGTTAGCATTTAAAAGAAGTAATGTTAGCATTTTAAAAAGTAATGTTAGCATTTAAAAGAAGTAATGTTAGCATTTTAAAACATAATGTTAGCATTTTAAAAAGTAACATTAACATATAAAAAAATAATGTTAGCATTCAAAAACGTATAGTAACATTAGCACTTTAAAAAATAATGTTAGCATTTAAAAAAAGTAATGTTAGCATTTTAAAAAGTAATGTTAGCATTTTAAAAAGAAACGATAGCATTTTTTAAAATAATGTTAGTGTTTTAAAAAGTAATGTTAGCATTATTAAAAATAATGTTAGCATTTTAAACGTTAGCATGCTCTATGGACTTCCTGCTGTTTTCCTGCAGCACAGAACTTTATTCTGGATATTATATTAATACTGTCTACGTCTGAAAGTATACCAGATGTTTAATTAGATAATTATTCCAGATACTAGATATCTACCAGACGACTGCAGCTTAAACTGTGTCAACATTTAATCAGTACTATTGATCAGTACTATTGATCAGCCACACAGGATCCTAAAGAGACTCTGATCACCTGTTTGATGTTTCCTCTCTGAAACATTATGAGCCCAATAATGTGATGCATTTTGTGTGTGTGTGTGTGTGTGTGTGTGTGTGTGAGAGCTGCTATATAGAACATTATTATTATTATTGTTGTTGTATTACCACTGTGGTCTAGCCTGAAGTCACTTCCTGCTTTTCTTCTTCCTGTCAGCCTCAGTGACTCAGTCCGCCGCCTCTCCTCCCTTCAGGCTTCGTAACTCCACTGTAGGGTCTGCAGCTTTCAAGCTCTGGTGCCAATTCAGACCTCACTTTGATTTCAGGGAGCTTTCAAACTACCAAGTGTGCAGCTTTGGTGAGCTACTACACTGAGTACCAACATGGTGAAGCAGAGAATGGGTGTGTGTTGGTATGTGTGCTCCGTCACAATTTGCAAACTTTAACGACCCGATTATTTTATTATTTTAATGATTATTTTTTGTTAAGAGTAAGATAACTGCAAACACTACACCAGTACACTCATTAACTACACCATCACAACATTATGTCAACAATATTTCAACCATATGACAACATGACACCATCACTGCACCTCAACAGGAAGCAGTGACATCACTACATCACTCTAATATTGTGGTATTAACTGCATCACCACAACATTATTAGAGCATTAGCACTAACATTAGCACTGCAACCCCCCCAACATGTTTCCATTATTCTAAAAACATTATGTGCAGTACTACTATACTACAACATGCCTCCATAACTTTTGTCCATCAATACAAAAGCATTATGACCATTATTAGATAAGAAGATCAAACACCATCTTTATTACCACATGACATACTACCATCACACTGCAACATAACTCCATCACTGCCAAACTCCTACAACATTATTACTTTTCTACATCAATATAAAACATTATGACCACATCACTGCAACATCACAACATTTAGATAATCACTTCACACTGTTACAACACTACAGCATCAGCGTCAGTCAGCCACCATCACATCACTGACACACTGTTACAGCCGCTGCAACACTACAGTACGACCACATCACCAGCTCACTAGGTTACATCACATCACTGAGAGATGGTCTCCTCCACAGCTGGATGAAAATCTGCCCCTGATGAATAAACTCAGTGAAATCGGCTCCTTTTTGTCCCTTCTCTGGGCCGGTACTCACCTCTGGTCCTGACGCAGCAGCAGCAGAAGAAGAGAGTGCGTTCAGGAGGGAGAGCTGCGTCTGATAACGGCTCTAAATTTAACAGAAACAGACATTGTTCTAAACATGGCCGCATAGCTGCCTGTGAGCTGCTTATCGTCCCTCTCCCAGCGGGCCACGGCCATACAAGGCTTTGCGGGGCCCGGGGCCATCCAGCAGCTCCTCGTCCCTGCCGACACGTGGGGGAGATAACGGCTAACAGCTAACGGGTCACAACAGGCAGGAATGCTGGATAAGTGTCCCCCCCGACATCTGTGCAACCTTCACAGCAGTGATTTTCCACTCGGCCTACACGGAGAAGGTGACATCCAGAGACCTGCAGACCCCACAGGGTCCTGAGGAGGTACAACAGGAAGTCTGCAATAAACCTGTATTAAAAGAAACGTCATGTTTTTTATCTGACAGGAGGAGCGGACTCTGTAAAGGTGAAACCTTCAAACAATCTCGAGAACAACATCAGGGTCCAGATGTATTAAAACCTGCACGCACCATTTATAAAAGAAGAATGTGTCACCTCACGCAGACCTCAGACCAGCGTACACACAATTTACTACACACATCTGCAGGCCAGATGAAATATTAGGTGAGACGTAACCTTTGATTATGTAGGTGGTTTGCAGATTTCACTGCTTGTTATTCTTTTAGTCGACGCAGCGTCCACTACGTCCACTTCTGTCTGAACGTTTGAACCAAATTCATGAGAATCCATCCAATAGTTGTTTCAGATTTCAGACTGAAGCAAAGAGGTGGACTGGCAGACGTTAACATCCATCGAGCCGCGCTGCTAATATGACTAAAAACAAAGCAAGTAAGAAAACATGTAGATGGGAAAAGATGAAGACTGGAGACAAAGACAGAAGAGAGTCAAGAGACACACAACTGACTGACCTTTACATGCATTTTAAACTGAACAAGCTGCCAAGTGGAGCTCAGGAAGTTTTCCTTTGTTCAGGTTTAACTGTTTCATGAAGCCACCGCTCATTTAAAGTGAGCACACTCAGTTCTCATAATGACAACCATTATTTTTAGCTGTTGATTCACACACACACACAACAGATTCAGCTTCTAACTTAATGTCACACACAGATGTACAGCACAGTCAGTCCTGGTTTTGTCTGTCTGTCCTCTGAATGGACAGATTAGAGTCTGACAACATGAATCACGGTGAGTTCTTTATTTTACAGACCATAAAGCCTCTGATGGAACCAGATGGTTCGTCACACAGAACCATCTGACAAGTCGTCCTTGGAAACTTTGGAAAAGGGAAGGCACTTTCAAAAAAGACTTGGCAGGTGATTGGACGAACCATCTGTCAATCACTGTCTATCACAGGCCAACTTCAACCAATCAGATCAACGAACCATATGATGTAGTAGGAGAGCCGAAGCCAGGCGGGAGAAGAGCGAAAACATCTTTTCCATGGACAGAAGCCTTCAGGGCCGTTCTTTGCTCTTCTTTCAGCAGAACTGATGCTACAGCAGCAGCTACGCTAACCTCTTTAGGAGCGACCTGACGCTACAGCGGCAGCTACGCTGACCTCTTTAGGAGGGACCTGACGCTACAGCGGCAGCTACGCTGACCTCTTTAGGAGGGACCTGACGCTACAGCGGCAGCTACGCTAACCTCTTTAGGAGCCGACATGGTTGTTTTCAAACCAACAGTCGCAGTCGTCACACCTAAACCACGGCCAACAGTTTGGTTTCTTTATGTCCTCACAGAGCGGCTGGTGCGGCTGTGATCCAGGGGGACATTCAAAGAGAATCTGGATTTCTCTCATCTGGATTATGGCAGCTAGACAGGAAGCGAACACTGTCCCAGTGGACAGTTAATGATAATAAACTGACTGGTTTCCCAGCAGCAAGGTGACAGAGTTTATCTGCTGACTGATTATCACCACTCACACTCCTCCACTCTTTATTGTTACCCACCTGTGTGTGTGTGTGTGTGTGTGTGTGTGTGTGTTTTCTTAAATTGTGGTAAGTTTAGCATTCAGGGCCACCATACTTTCTCCCTGATTGACTCCCTTTCGTTTTCTCTGTTGAAGTTGCCATGACATGACGTCATGTCAGTGACAACAGCTGGACTGTGTGATCGGCTGCACTGAAACACTAAATAAAGAGGAGACAGGAAGTTCAGCCTGCTTTTAGAGGCCTTGAGGCCTGACATGGTCATACGGTCTGAGGAGGCGAAGAGGATCATCCTGATTGAACTGACGGTCCAGTGGGAAGACGGATGCGAAGAGGCCTTGGAGAGGAAAGCCACCAAGTACTGGGACCTGGTCCAATAATGCAGGGACAAAGGGTGGCAGGCCTGGCTACTTCCAGTTGAGGTTGGCTGCAGGGGTTTCCTGGCGCAGTCTGTGTGGAAGACGCTCACAGCTCTGGGAACAGCAGGAAGGGAGAGGAAAACAGCTGCTCGCAGGTTGGGGGAGGCAGCGGAAAGAGCCTCTTGTTGGCTCTGGATTTGAGCTGGAAGCCAGGAGAAGATGGGCAGCGACCGGCCAGCACTGCCGACCCGCCAACCGGAGGACATTGTGGTTCAGGGTCGAAACGTCCGAGGAAAGTTGGACGCCACCGGACGACATTCTCCTGGCTGAAAACTAAAGTCATAAGAAAGCGAGCTCTTTGTTTCTCTCTGCTGCTGATTGGCAGTTTTCAGTGTGAGAACAGAAACGTGATGCTGATCAGTTTGTTTCCTCTGCAGGCTGAACGCCAGCTGGTACCAGCTGCAGGATGACTGACAGCCATGGACATGATACAGAGAGTCAGCATGAAGTGAAGCTGCTGTGCATACACGGGGGTTCACAGAAACCTTCATTTGTCTCACTTTCTGTGCGCTATTTTCTTTAGGTGCACAATATCTTGGCTTTAATTGACCTTTTGAAGTTTTATTTTTTGTACTGAGTAATTTCCCCCTTCTATATGTGTAGGTTTCTTCTGTTTATTACATCGTCTTGAGCTGCGAAACATCTCTGGATCTCGAAAGGTGCTGCATCATCAGTGTATTATTAGAAGTTCAATTCAATTCAATTCAGTGTTATTTATATAGCGCCATATCATAACGTTATCTCAGGGCACTTTGTCATAAAGAGCAGGTCTAGACCGACTCCTTATGTGTACAGAGACCCAACAATTCCCACCAAGAGCAGCACAAGCAACAGTGGCAAGGAAAAACTCCCTTTTAACAGGCAGAAACCTCCAGCAGAACCAGGCTCTGGGTGGGCGGTCATCTGCCTCGACCGGTTGGGTTGAGAGAAGTGATATTATAAAAGCTGGTCATCACAGGCTCGGTGGAGGCAGAGGTCACTGTGTATGTTTGAGGATACGTACAGTATATATGACGTCGGCTCACTGTGACATTCACACACAGGTTATTATTTGCAGTAAAATGAAACAATCCCAGTTAAAATGAAGAAAGCACAAATAAATTCTAAAGTTCAGCTGAAGTGAATATGAAGCTCCAGCAGTCTGAATTAGAGAAACCAAATGGGTATTTTCCAAAGTTACAATCTTTTTATTACAAAGTTTCCTCTATCCATTCAGATACAGATATTATCTGTGGAAATGACTGAAATTAGACATATTTCAACCTTACAATGATCAATAAGAGATAAAAATAACATTTGTATGGGACCAGATGTTATTGTATATAATATACATGCTTATTTATATGAGAACAAAATCAGACTGCAAAGTTCAGAAAACCTAAAACTAGAATCTTAATGTTTGCCATAAACACCTGAAAGAAAACATATTTCAAGGTGT
>LKNJ01004144.1:0-35143 GCA_002120245.1 Maccullochella peelii | reverse complement strand
CCTCTCCTCCTCCTCCTCCTCTCCTCTCCTCCTCTCCTCTCCTCCTTGCTTTGGTGTGTTCAGGCACACTTCTGTTTCCTTCTTGTGTCACTTCCTTACCGTGGACCTGGAAAGACTGCAGAGGCTGGTGTAACTCACAACCACCTGACTGAATACACAAAATGTATCAGGGCGCGTTCAGTGAAATCAACAAAAATGACCAGTGGAGTGAACTCAAAGTAAAGGAAATTATATTTTATTATCTTTTGTTTGATTCAAGTTCAACAGGAATATATCTGATTTTTTGGGGTTCTTGTGTGTTGAAGCTGCGATGCTCTGATGCTTTGTCGCTCAAACGGCTTGTTCAGAGCAAAGCGTCGGGCGTATCCTGTCATCTGGTGGGCAGACTGCTGATCTTCAGCTTAGAACTGGGACTCTGTGACACAAGAGTGAAGCTTCGTGTAAGATGAGGCTTTGTGATGCTACATTGGATTTTTAAGGGAAATGCTTCTGAAGCTCATTACATCATCATCATATCTTCAAATCCTCAAATGGGTGTTTTCATGCTCTGAATAAGCAGCCGCTGCTGCTGTTGTTGTTATTGGTGTTGTTATTATTAGTATTACTGTTATTATATTGCTATTAGTATTATTTGATTAATATTAACATCAATACCATTAGCACTACTGTTACTTTACATCTGTATGTAGAACTGAACTGTGCTGTACTACTGTATGTTCTCTCTCTCTCTCAGCCCAACCGGTCGAGGCAGATGACTGCCCACCCAGAGCCTAGTTCTGGTTCTGGTTCTGGTTCTGCTTGAGGTTTCTTCCTGTTAAAGGGAGTTTTTCCTTGCCACTGTTGCTTGTGCTGCTCTTGGTGGGAATTGTTGGGTCTCTGTAAACATAAGGAGTCGGTCTAGACCTGCTCTTTATGACAAAGAACCCTGAGATAACTTTGTTATGATGTGGCGCTATATAAATAAATAAAACTAAAACTGAAAACTGAAACTCCTCCTCCGAGTCGTGTTCTCCTCACAGCAGATTTCCCATCATGCTCTCCTGCAGGTGTCCCTCACTTTGTCCAGGAGCCGCAGGACGTGGCCAAGTTCCCCAACGTTCCCTTCAACCTCACCTGTGCTGCCGTGGGCCCCCCCGAGCCCGTGGAGGTGCTGTGGTGGCTGGGGGGGGTCCAGGAAGGACCGCCAGGACCGTCCCCCTCCGTCCTTCAGGTCAAAGGTCAGAAAATCTTTGAATGTGTGTGTGTGGAGTCTGAAAGGTGCGGCTGTTTACCTGCAGGGAGGCTCTGATGAAACTCTGTCCAGGTGCATCATGGGAAACGTAGGATCCAGGATCTCTCCACCTCTGCTGCTCAGCGTTTTTGATTCCTTTACTTTTCAGATGAATTGACATCCATTATATAATCATCACATACGATCAGAGTGATCAATAGAGAGAGGAGCCCTGATCATGTGCTGCTGCAGCAGCAGAGGTCAGAGGTCACCAGCTCTCGTCCTCTGCAGAGCTGAAGCTGAGAGTGATCAGAGTAAACTGATCATTATAGATGATCTCTTCCTCTCCTGTTTCTGTCTTTGCTTCTAATCTACAACTGAGTCACGATGAGTCACAGTGTGTTTGTGTGTGTTTACGGTACCGGCTGATCCCGGCTCTGCTGTTAGTCACAGTTTTTAGTGAAAGGGATATTGCGCCATTATAATGTAGTTATGTACACACACACACACACACACACACACGTGTCCTTGAGGCGTTGGAATTAACCCAAAGGTCATTCCTGGTGGGTGGAGCTGAGTTCAGTCTCATGAAGCTGTTAAACTGCAGTCTGTCTCCCTGCTCACCTGTCTGTCCCACTGCAGTCCTCACCTGTCTGTCTCGCTCCTCAGAGAGCAACCTTTCTGTCTTGCTGTTGTTCAGGTGTCTCACAGGTGCACTCTCAGCATCGACTGTGAAACAAACATCATCGTCATCATCCTCTGCACTGACAGGAAGGAAGGACAGAACTACCAAAATAAGAGCTGGGGTGGAAAAAAAGTAGAATTTAGAGTGATCTTTAGGTTTGGTGTGTGTGTCACACACACACACACACACACTGTGTTTCCTGTCAGTGAGGCGTGTTGTTTTTCAGGAAGCTGTGTCTTAAAGGAACATTCACCTCTGAGTTAAACTGATCTCAGTTATTCATTTAGATTCTGAATCATCGGACTCAAAGCTGGGAGCTGATTGGATGAGTTATAGGTGACATCAGCTTCCTGCAGACCTGTCGCACCTGTAGCATCATGATTACATCACAGCTGTGTCTGTCTGTCTGACTGACTGACTGTCTGTCTGTAGGAGTGAACAGCAGTGTGAAGTTTTACTGTGAAGCGAAGAACGCCAGAGGAATCTCCGTCTCCAGAACTGGAACGGTTCACATTAAAGGTGAGTTCACCTGCTGGAGCTTCGCTGTGTGACTCGAATGTTAGCACGGCATGAGAAGCATTGCTGCTAATGCTAATGCTGTGATTGGATGCTGGCTCTCTGGGGGCGGGGTTTAAGCAAGTCTGTCTCTGTCTCAGTGTTGCCGGCGGCTCCGGTCGGGCTGCAGGTCCTGAGGATGGTAGACAACAACGTCACGTTGTCATGGAAACCTGGATTCACAGGCCACTCTGAGCTGTCCACCTGCAACATCCAGGTAACACACACACACACACACACACACACACACACACACACACACACACACACACACACAGAGGATGGGCTGACTGAAAACTGATCAGCAGCATCAGAAAATCGTATATTTTAAATCAGCAGTTTTTGAAATATCTTCCTCTTGTTTCGTCCCTCCTCCTCCTCCTCCTCCTCCTCCTCCTCAGCTGTCGAGGCGTTCAGTCCGGAGGTGGGACCTCCCTCAGCAGGAGGTTCTGGTTCCTCCTCACCTTCAGGTTCTGTCCGGTCTGAGGAGTCACTCGAACTACAGCGTCAGGGTCTCCTGTGTTAACGAGGTGGGGGCGTCGCCCTTCTCCCCCTGGCTGAACTTCCAGACACCTGAGTCAGGTAAGAGACGGGATGACGCCTCGAGTTATGAGCACCGTGTTGGTGAGACTCTCTGAGCCTCAGTAAAAGTATATTGGTCATGCAATATTAAAGAGTTCATATTAATGGCTTCTATTTGAGGGGTAATCATGCGCTCAGTTTTGGAACTACAGTTCCCATAATGCTCTGGGGGATGTAAACAGGAAGTATAAGCCTATATACGTATTCTACATTAGTTTACATTTAGTCAAACTGTCCTCATTACATGTACATGTATTAATTAATGTTGTGCAGCAGAATTACCTCCCTAAAATATCTCAGGAGCTCTCGCATGGCGACAGGCTTGGAATCATTTCTACAGAAAAAAGGAAAAGTTTTATGAAAATGATAAATGAGCAGAGAGATTCTGCTGGTTTCCTGTTTTCTCTGAGCTTCAGCAGTTGGAAGCTGAGAGCTGGTTTGTTGGGTCCAGCTGGATGTTATCCAGTAGATTCCAGTCTTCTCCGTACAATCAGCTTTTGTCTGTGGCCTCAATCCACATGAAAGGACTGTGCTGCAGCCTGCGGCCTCTGCAGCGCCCCCTGCAGGCTGAACTGTGAACACTGACCTCAGACCAGCCTCGGCCCGTCTGTTACATGTAGATTACTTTACACTGCTTCTTACAGGAAGTCCACTCGGCCTCTGAAGGAAGAAGAGTCAGACGCTGTTTAGTTTCTGTCACGGCTGCGGGGGTCCTGCTTGATGACCCCATCACTATCCAGACTCCTGCTGCTGCTGCTGACCCCTGTGGTGTAACTAATGATGACTGTGTGTGTAATCCACAGTCCCCTCAGTGGCCCCCAGGAACCTGACGTTTGAGCTGTCGGAGCAGCACCTGGCCCTGAGCTGGGCCCGGCTGCAGGAGGAGGAGCTCCAGGGGAAGCTGTTGGCCTACAAGGTGCAGTGGACTCTGGGAGGAGAACCACAGGTGGGAACAGGGTTGGATCATGGATCCGTCATCAGAAGCGTTTGTCAGATGATCCAGCAGCATGTTGAAATTAAAAGTGTCCCAGTGTAATCTGATTACAGTTCATGTCTGTCTGTCTGACTTACTTACTGTCTGTTTCTCTGTCTGCCTGTCTGTCTATCTGACTGTCTGTCTATTTCTCTGTCTGTCTGCCTGTCTGTCTGCCCGACTGCCTGTCTGTCTGCCTGTCTGCTGTGCAGGAGCCTCTGCTGTTTAAGGAGACCTCGGCTCAGCTGTCAGGAGGAGGACGTTTCTTTAACGCCTCCTTCCAGGTGTCGGCCTGCACCTCTGTGGGCTGTGGACCCTGGAGCCCCCCGGTGCTGGTGCTGCCTGCCTCAGGTAGACCGCACATACATCTGTATGGGTTTCACCACATACATGCATACGTCCTGTTTATTGATTGATTTCATGATCTGACTCCCTGTTGACTCCTCAGTGCAGGTCCAGGTCCAGCGGAGCCACATGTGGGTCGGTCTGCTGCTCGGTCTGCTGGTGGCCACCGTGATCGGACTGATGCTCACCGTCCTTGCTCACCGCCGCGGGAAAGAGACGCAGTTTGGGTACAAAAACTCGTCCACAAATCTCATGTTCAGACTTAATCCACCGCTGAAAATAGTCCCCACAAACGCTCTACTTCCTCCTGTTTGTTGGATAAAGATTTACGTCTTCAGCAGGAACCAATGGGCTCGGAGCTGAGAGCCACAGACAGGAAGTCAGACAGGACTGAGAGATGGACTGACATGTTGTTGTTCTGAGTCTGAACATGAGATTTAATGATAAGAGACGTGTAGAAAAACACCAGACTGATGCCTCTGCCTGTCTGTCTGTCTGTCTGTCTGTCTTCAGTTCGGCCTTTAAGCCTCCGGGTCCTGAGAGCTCGGTCTCCTTCACGGCGGCTCGATCCTTCAGCAGAACCTTTGCTGATCTGCAGGAGTCCACATGTGAGTAAAGCCGGTCCTCTCCAGAAAGCCTCAGCAGCAGGTTTCATCTTCTCCAGCTGATCAGCCAGAATCAGCTGTAAATACTTACTTAAATACTTTAAATACTGCAGTACGTTGACGTTTCTGCACAGTAGCTGCAGCGTGTAGAATCGGCGTGTGGATTTGGGACTCGGCTCTTGTTTTAGTTGTTGATGATGATGAAGAGTTTCCATCCAGCAGGAAGCAGTCTGACGGTGAACGTGTGTTGACAGGAAACACTGCTACCTGTACTGATGGACTCCACTCAGCCGGCCTGTATTTACCTGCTGCCTCTCAGCCAATCAAATCCGTCCGTGTGACAGAACAACAACAACAACAACGCCTTCAGTGTCGCCAGAGGGCGCTGTGTGGCGTCTGATAAATGTCCTCGAGTGATGTCACTTGAGTCAGCTGAAGATGAAAACAGTCTGTTGGTGTGGCTACATTAGCCGCTAGCTAGCATAGCACACCACAATCTACCACCCAGTTGTCAGAGGGAGAGGTGCATTGTGGGTAATGTAGGCGGCAGGTTTTGATGAGGAAGAAGAATGTGTGGAATTAAACAGACCATATCTGGTTCTGCTGCATCAAACTTTAACCCTTTTTTTCCTCTAAACTGTCCAACATCTGTGTGTGTGTGTGTGTGTGTGTGTGTGTGTGTGTGTGTGTGTGTGTGTGTGTGTGTCTCTCCCTCCAGTGGACAGTCTCGGTATAAACGATGACCTGAAGAACAAACTGCAGGACGTGCTGATCCCAGAGAGGCTGCTCACACTGGGACACATGCTGGGGAAAGGTAACACACACACACACACACACACACGCTGAAACACGCTGAAACACACACACACACACACACACACACACGCTGACACACACGCTGAAACACACACACGCTGAAACACACACACACGCTGAAACACACATAGAGTCACAGAAACAGGTTTCAGTGTGAGCAGTTTAAATGTCTGTTAAACAGAGTATCCTAGCATTAGCGTAGCATAAATGGGATTAAAAGGATTAAAACAAAGTAAAATATGAAGATTCAAATTAAAATAAGGTAAATTAAAAGAGATCTGAATAAATAGTTAAACTTAATGAAGTGCAAACAAAAGTTTGACGCTCTGATTTTAAACAGCAAACTGAACTTTATGAACCCGGAACGTGTGTGTGTGTGTGTGTGTGTGTGTGTGCGTACACAACAGAAACACACAAAGTGCTGACGTGCATGAAACGCTCTGAATGTCAGTTTAATTTAAGGCTTCAGTCTGTTAAAACACACACACCTTTTTATAACTGTGTTCTACTGACGGCTGTTTCCATTATTTACATTTATTTATTGATATAAATGAGGTGGACAAAATAATAGAAACACCTCTCAGTGCGCTGTGATATATGACGAAGAAAAGCAGCAAATCGTGACATTTAAGAAGCTAAAACCAGAGTGACGTTTGGCTTTTCTGCTGGAAAAATTACTTTAAAATTCCTCCAATTTTCTCTTTTCTAATGTGGCATCAAGAAGGTCTGAAAAGTCTAAAAGTAAAAGAACTGAAACCTGAATTCTGATTAAATCCTGAACGGTAGAAAGGGAAATCATGTGTCTGCACCTGTGCAGGTGAGTTCGGCTCAGTGCGTGAGGCGTTCCTGAAGACGGAGGACTCGTCTGTCCAGAAGGTGGCGGTCAAAGTGCTGAAATGTGAGTCTGACGCTTCTTCTTCTTTGGTTTATGTTGGTCAGTGTGGTAAAAGCAAGTGTGGACTGATGAAACAAAACTGCGATGAGATGTTTCAGACTGAAAGGAAAATGACAAACAACAAACAGGACAAACCAGAAAAGGATACATTTCCTGAAGAAAGTTGAAGTGTGCTCGTTTACACTGAAAATTACAGGTGTAAAATGTCAGAAAATGTTTTTATTTGCATATAAAATGTCGTACAGGAGATGCAGTTTATGTTGAAGCACTTAAAGCAGTTGAAGCGTAAGTATTTAAAGTTGAGGTGACATTTGTAAAAGCCAAAAGTATCATCATGAAGGTGTTTGAAATGTTATGAATGTAAAGAGTGAAAGTGGTTGAACTAACAGATGAGGAGCACGAACTGAAAGCAGCTGAACTGTAAATTGAAGTGAGAGATGAAAGCAGTTGAAATGTTAGATGAAATTGAAGCATTGAAAGAGTTTGAAGTGTAAACAATAAAATCTATTTAAATTTCAGTTCAATTTGAAAAGCTGCAGACAGACTAGAAGTAGTTGAAGTGTCACTTGATATGTAAGCAGCAATAAGAGTTTACGGCTACACAATGAAAGCAGTTGAAATGTCGTGATGAATAAGCACTGAAAGCAGTTGAACTGTTGGTCTGAGAGTAAAAGATCAAATCAATTAAAATTTCAGTTGAAATGTGTTAGTTGACGTGTCGCGGCTGAAAGCAGTTGAAATGGCATTTTTATGAGTAAACACTAAAAGCAGTTAAACTGTAAGAGATAATAGTAGTTGAACTGACGATTGAAGAGTAAGAAATGAAAGCAATAGAAACGTCAGTTAAAGTTGAAATGCCAGAGATAGTTGAAGTGGCAGTTGATGAATAAGCACTGATAGCAGTTGAAGTGCTTTCATAGTTTAAAGTAAGAGATAAAAGCAGTTTAAATATCAGTTGAACCGTAAATAATAACGGCAATTGAACCTTTGGTTGAAGTTGAAGCGTCAGAGGTAGTTGAAGTGTCAGTTGCTATGGTAAGCAGAGTGTCAGTTGTTGAGGCTGAAAGCAGTTACACCAACATTTCTACTGTCGTAACTATTTACATATAAAATGACACTTCAAGTTTTTGAACCATCAGTTGAGGAGTAAAAAGCAGTTGAAGTGTTAGTTGATTAACGTGTGTGTGTGTGCGTGTGTGTGCGTGACCTCCTCCAGCTGACATCACTTCCTCAGGTGACATTGAGCAGTGTCTGAAGGAGGCGGCCTACATGAAGGACTTCCACCACCCAAACGTCATCCAGCTCATCGGTAAAACACACACACAGACACACAACCAGGGGTCAAAGGTCAGATGGTTTGATTGACAGTTTCTCCTGTCCAATAGGAGTGAGTCTTCACCGGCGTCCTGGCCAGCGGCTGCCAATCCCGATGGTGATTCTTCCGTTCATGAAGCACGGAGACCTGCACACCTTCCTGCTGCTGTCCAGACTGGGAGAACATCCGTTTGTAAGAGAGATGTTAGCCTGAAGCAGGTCTCAGCCTGAAGCAGGTCTCAGCCTGAAGCAGGTCTCAGCCTGAAGCAGGTCTCAGCCTGAAGCAGGTCTCTACCCGTAGCAGGTCTACCCGAAGCAGGTCTCTACCCGAAGCAGGTCTTTATCTGAACCAGGTCTTTACCTGAACCAGGTCTTTACCTGAACCAAAGAGATTCAGTTCACTGAGATACGACAAAGAAAAACAGGAAATCATGACGTTTGGCTTTTTTTCTTGATCAATGATTTAAAACTTCAGCTGATCGAATCGATCAATCGTTGCAGCTCTGCATATCTGGAGCTGAGTCGACCGTTTCCTTGATTTCCTTTTTTAATTTGGCATCAAAAAGGTCTAAAAGTATTCCTAGATGTTGTTTTATTCTGTATCGTCTGCTCAGGCAGCGTGTTGAACAGTCAGGTTACAGTTTGGGCTGCACCTGAGCAGGTAACAAACTTAATGTCACATCGACCTTCGAGGCTGCTGAAATAAATCGTCTACAAATATGATGAACTTTGAGTTCTGGAGCTGCTTTTTTTTATTTTAGTTGGAGGTTATTCATTCTGTCCGTCTCCTCGAGAGACGTCACTGCACTTTATACAGCTGATCTGTCTGAAGGTGTAGAAGTCAGACAGGTAGGCGCTTACCTGTACTGACCCTGTCCTCGTGTGTCCCTCCGTCAGGACCTGTCCCTGCAGACGCTGCTGCAGTTCATGTTGGACATCTCTCGGGGGATGGAGTATCTGAGCAGCAGGAACATCATCCACAGAGACCTCGCTGCCCGAAACTGCATGTCAGTCCACCAATCAGCTCGCACAAACACCTGAATGACAGCATGGAGGCCACGCCCCCTCATTTACATACAGCTCAAACAGACAAGGGGGGGACTTTACATTTTTTTGTAAATTTTTTGTTTTTATTTTTACCTCCACACGTATTTTTTCTTTTTTTTTAAATCACAAATTTCAATGAAAATATTTGTATTTTATATTTATATGTGTGTGTTTTCAGTTTAGTCTTTTTTATTTTTTTTATTTGCACAAATAATAAAACTGTAAAACATTAACAGATAAAAACATCTGGGGTTCACGAAGGCAACGGAAAAAAATGAAATGACATTTGGTCAATAAAGAACGAAAACACAATAGTTTACTTTTAATATTTAATATTTTTTGTTATTCTGTCCTCAACCACAAAATATATACAGAACATACAGTTATATATATATATATAAAAAACAGTTTTTGTACTTGCTGGACTTTGAACTGCTCTTTTTGTTTTTCATTGCAGTGTATTTTTCTTCTACGTTCATTTAGCATTTAATTATTTGTGTGTGTGTGTGTGTCAGGCTGAACGAGAACATGACGGTGTGTGTTGCAGACTTCGGTCTCTCTAAGAAGATCTACAGTGGAGATTATTACCGGCAGGGCTCGGTTTCTAAACTGCCTGTGAAGTGGATCGCTCTGGAGAGCCTCGCTGACAACGTGTACACCACACAGAGCGACGTGGTACTGACACACACACACACGCACAAACCACATGGTACAAAGAACAAAGCGTGAGGAGCTGATCGTTCAGTAGAGGGGTTTTATTGATGCTGGTTGGGGGGGGGCGGTTTGAGCTGCACACTGTGAGGTGAGCTCACTGTCACTGCGGTGTAGAGGTGGAGCTCCACCTGCTCACCTGCGTGCACCTGTCCCTCCCACCTGACACAGGGTCTTCACCTCACCTGTCTGATTTCCACCTGTGAGGCCAAAACCCCACAGCAGTAACTCTGTGTGTGTGTGTGTGTGTGTGTGTGTGCGTGCGTCAGTGGGCGTTTGGCGTGACGATGTGGGAGATCATGACTCGTGGTCAGACTCCGTACCCCGGCGTGGAGAACTCTGAGATCTACGAGTATCTGATCAAAGGAGAGCGGCTGAAGAAACCTCCAGACTGCAGAGACGACATGTGAGTCCAACACACTGACATCACACTCACAGCCCCCCCACCACCTGGGTCAGGTCAGAGTGAGGGTCCAGGGTGCTGGGTCCTGCTAGAGGTCCAGGTTCTGCCAGTGAAGGATGCAGATTTATACACAGACTGAGAGGAAATGCTGCCTGGAAGGCAAAACTCTGCAAAATACTTAGCGGCTACAACAGCATTAGAAAAACCCAAAAAAATCAAATTGGTATATGAATAAAGTTCTAATTGTACAAAGAAAAAAGTCCTGATGAGAATAAATGTGGATTTAAACATCATCCAGTTTGAGACGATGGCGTGTTTACAGGTGAAACAGGTCACCTGACACTCACAGCTGGTAATATTACCTCTTACATTTCAATATATTTGGGCTTTTTTCTTGTAAAATTCCAACCTCAGTGAATTTTTATTGTCAAATTAAAAATGTAAACTTTTAATTCTCATATTCTGACTTTTCTCATAAAATCATGGCTTTCTTTTTACACTTTTATTTTTAACTTAATTTTGATATACAGCTTCATTCTAAGATTAAATAAATCTCTCTTTTTTTACCTAAAAATATTTTGTCAGATTTTTTTCCCGTCACATCAGCAGTTTGTACAATAACTTTAATAAACCGACCGTCAACGGTAACTGTCGAGTTCCTGCAACAAACGCATAAAAAGGCCCAAAAAAATCTATATATTATATATATATATATATATTGTATATCTATCATACAATAAAACAGATCAATATTTCTATCAGCACTAAATCACTTCACTTTTTATAACCTTCTTCTTCTGTGGTTCTGGCAGCTATGAGGTCATGCACAGCTGCTGGAGTCCCGTCCCTAAATGTCGGCCCAGTTTCCAACATCTGGTCGGCCAGCTGGAGGCGCTGTGGCTCAGCCTGTCCCCCGCCCCCCCGCAGAAGGAGCCTCTACTCTACGTCAACCTGGAGGGGGAGGAGGAGGAGCTGGGCCGGGGGGGGGCAGTCGGAGTCGGGGCCCCGGGGCCGGAGGAGGCGACGGCAGCCGGGGCCCCGAGCTGGAGCGTTCCCTGGCAGTGCAGGGCGGAGGACGAGGATAAGGACTGGCTGATGGTGGGGTCCGGGGCCGCACTGGCCATCGGAGGGGACTACAGATACATCATCGGCCCCTGTGGCCCCCCCGAGGAGGAGGGGGAGGAGGCGATGGGGGGAGGAGCAGGGGGGAGGAGGAACACTTTACAGCAGGAGGTCGGAGACGAAGAGGACGACGTCGTCATTAATGTCTGACCAGATACTGACCAATCACAGCGCTCCTCCTCCTCCTCTCACCTGATTGGACGTCTACCTGAGCGCCACAGCCAGCTGATCAGAGAGACGCTCACTTTATGGCACTGAGCAGCAGCAGGCGGGTGGAGACTGAACTCGGACTGAGTCTCTGTGAAGGTACACACTGTCACTGCCTGGAACACACACACACACCTGTCACACACCCACTTCCTGTCTGTGCTGACGGTGTTCAGCCGTCTGACAGGAAAACTTGATTTTGGGAAATGAGAGAATATTAAGCAGCTTTATCTCTGTGTTAGATACAGATGACTGTTAGCCTAGCGTAGCATAAAGACTGGACGCAGAGGGAAACTGTTAGCCTCGGTCAAAATCAGCTGCTCTTCTTCTGCCAGTGACGGTTGGCTCTTTCCTCCATGGAGCGACACTGTATGGCCAAAAGTCTTTGGACACCCCTCTGAAACAATTGGTGGTTTAAAACGTCGACCAGTTTAAATTATCCGTTTTATTTCCTGTGAACTGAACGTTACAGAACACGACATGAAGACGGCCATGTGTGCTCTGACAAACTGAGGTGATTCCTATTACAGTTTTTAGACTAAACAACTAATCCAGTAAATAATTGGTAGATTAATCAATAATGAAAATGATGATGTTTGAACCCAGGACCGCGCTGCAGCAGGAAGTGAGATTAGGGCTCAGAACAGCTGCTTTACTGAACATATAAATGAATCCAGTTTACCAGCACGAAACACCTGTTTTATTCAGTTTTTGTTTGTCAGTGAAATCAGGTTTCATTCATTAAAAAAAGTAAAGTTGCACACTGTACTACAGAGGAAACTGGTCCTTCAAAATAAAAGCTCTTCTCTGTAAGTGTACTACACTTCAGTGGACCCGCTGTTTGGACCATGACGCACCAGTTGGGAACCAAAGTGCACTGAAGGCGACAGAACTAACTAAACAATCAAACGATGCTTCACGTTTAAAACACAAGTAAAAAATATCTGAGAGAATCGATCATATGTTGTTGTTGAAATGACTCGTTCCAGATTTAATCGATTTGCGACAGTTAAACTAATTCAACAATATATAAATGTATTTAATTCCTCACATAAACGTATGACTGTTAGATTTGTGGATATTTGGATCCTTAAATGTGACCTTGTATATTTGGACATTTTACAGCGTAGAAATCAGCTCATCAGCGCTCTCTGGTGGACGAACTCTGTAGGAGAGACTCTTTAAAACGTCTCCGCTGCAGTTTGTCGTTTGTGCTAAGCTAATATGAGCTGTGTCCATCACCTCTGTGATCTACTGAAGCCAGGAGCGGAGGGAACATTTACCAAAATGTCCAAGTCTTCCTTTAAACGTGATGATTTCCTGTTGAAAGTCTGAACCTGAGGTCACTGATCGAAGCTAAGCTAACCTTTCAGACGTCTGTAGTTAGCCCGCGGGGATCATTTACATCTATTTTTAACAGCCATTTATTTCTACCTTTACCTGAAACCAGGTGTAGTCAGAAGAATGTGAATATATCGACGAGACAAAGTGGAGCTGCAGACCCGCAGTCTATAACCTGTTAATCCTGTATGAGCCTGAAGGCAAGGCTCGGGGAAAACCAACCAGGTGAACGGCCCTTTATTGTTAAATGTACTGTGAGCAGCGTGAGAGAGATCGATTCAGGAGTTCAAGGGATTTTTGACAGTATTTTAGTTTAATCAAACTTTATTCTGCTTCATTTAACTTTCCGTATCTCATAATCAGCAACATTAAATCAGGCTCGCCGTCCACATTAACACGAGTTAAGCTGAATCTCAGCCTGACGGTTTCCTTTTGACATACAGCGGAAACAATCCGTCGATCAGTTGAACGTGAATGTACTTTGATAAGCGACTCATCCTGACGGTCATTTCTGGAGCGTAAATTTGCTGATTCCAGCTTCTGTGCTGTGAGAACGAGCTGCGTTTCGTTGTCTTACGTGATGCTAACATGAAAATCAGAACCTCGTCCTCGGACAGAGACATCCGAAGACGTCACTCTGGACATTTTTCACTATTTTCTGAGGTTTAAAGCGAGACTGTAACTTGTCGTGAGTGACAGTTGCGGGTCAATGATAAGACGTAATGTAACAAACTGACTCAATAACATCACTAACGTCTGTCTAAAGTGTGCTAACATTAGCCACCACATGCTAGCAGCTGTGCAGCGTGTTTGTGTTGACGTGCAGCTGAAGGTTCAGAGACGTCGGAGCCCCAATGTGCCGTTCTGTTGATATATTTAGTTTCTTTTTTTAAAAATATTTAATGCAGACACAATTAGATGATTCATTGATCGAGAAAATTAATTGATAACTTTTTTTTTTTCTTTCTGGTTCCAGCTTCTAATGTGAATATATGCAGTTGTTTTTTTTTTGGCAGTGAACTTTTAACATCTTTGAGTTTTGGTCAAACAAAACATTTGAAGTCGTCACCTGGACTCTGAGAAACTGAAATTTTTCTTGTTTCTAGTTTCACATTAATGGCTTGATTCAAATCTCTGCAGCCGTAATAATATTATAGTTGTTTGTCTACGTGAAAAATCCACTGCAAAGGTTCCCTCAGTTGATCTTCAGTCAAAATCTAGTTGAAGGCCTTTTATTATTTAAGTTTATATTGTGCTAATATGGTGCATTTCACTAAATAAGTGTGTGTTTAACACAAACACAATGCACAGAGAGTGGGAGCAGTGGGGGGTCAGTGGGGGCCCACAGGCCAGTCTTGCCCCGGGGCCCTGGTTTCGGTTAATCCAGCCCTGCTGCTGTAGATCATTTTGTTTTGCTCTAAATGAACTTGTACATTTCCAGAGTCTCCAACACTGAAATGAAGCTGTTACTAAGTTTGCAATTACTCAAAGTATTTCATGGGACCACTGTAAACTGCTCCGGACCGGCTTTCCTTCACAATATCACTGAATTTTACACTAAATACTACGTTGTATATTTGAGTCGGTGTACTATAAAGATGTAATTATGTATTTTAGAACTTTGGGATGTTTTATTGATCCTGGAAGTTAACTGGTTTATATGTCGGAGATGTCTGACTGAAGCTAAAAGTTAATTTCCTGCCCTGAAATTTATATTAAACTTTGATTTTCTGTCTGCACTCCTCATGTCGGGATATCAAGGGACCGTGTGTTTTAATGTGTCACGTTTTGTATGTTGATGTAAAAAATGCCTCGAAGAGATCAAACCCTGAATTTATTCACGAGCAAACTTGAAGCTGATGTCTTCCTGTTGTCATGTCCTTACCTGTCTGTCTACCACTGACTTCAGATCTGCACAGAGAGCAGATGTGTGAGACTCTTTTGACAAATGAATAAAGTGTTATTTGTGTCACATTGATTTCTGCACGGCTTCATATTGTTACCAACAGCTTTAATCCGCCGCAGAGGAACACAGTCAGCTGAGGAGCCGCCCTGAGAGTTCAGGCTCACCTGAAACATAAAACACGAGTCACTACTGGAGAGACAAACACGACATTGTGTAATAATATTACAAAGACACTACAGGCCAGAGTGACGAGTAAAGGGAAGATAATTAGCATGTTAGTTTCCCGACATACTCGCAGTTAAAGGTGATTTCATCTGAACTCCAGTCGAGTACAAATCGATCAATATGATCAAATTACAGCAAAAAATAACTGACTATAAGCTGTTTATAAACAAACAGTTTATTGAAAAACAGGATTAAGTAAAAGTAGCACTACCAAAATGTAAAAATACTACACTCAAAAGTAATACTTGAGTAAAGAAGTATCGTCTGCATAATGTACTTAAAGTACCAAAAGTAAAAGTACTCATTATGCATTAATAACACTTTACTGTAGAAACTGTTTGAAATATCTAAATGTGCAAGTATCCACTAACTAAAGCTGCCAGATTAATATAATGAAATGTAGTGGAGCAGAAGTATAATGGAAATACTTAAGTACAAGTACCTCAAAACTGTACTTTATTACAGTTCTTGAGTAAATGTACTTTACAGCACTAAAGCATTCAATAGCAACGTCTTAAACTTTTAATAATCTTGGATTTCTGCGTTTCATTAAATCAAAATATAATTCACTGTAAAGACCACACGTTCCCGGGATGAGAGGCTGAGTGACACCGGATCCTCTGCTGCTTACAGTCCGGGTCCACGGTCGTTTCCTCAGCTCGGTTATTTCTTGAATTCCGGAGGAAAAACTGGGTCAAACACGCGACACGTCGTCCTGCAAAGGATCGTTTTTCTCTTCAGTCAAGATGGAGCCGCAGCACTCCCATCACGGTGCCTCTCCGCGCTACCGAGTCACACTGCTACGGTTTGACACATGAATAATAAAAATATGCGTGGCAATTTAAACAAGATGACACAACGAGAAGAAACGTAGCTAAAAACAAAGCGCACAAACGCTTCTGCAGGACTATGAACTAAGAGCTCACATGGATTAATTTTAATGTTTGACCTGATTCTGTGGTTTCTTGGCTAAAACAACACTGTGCGGTTTCTTGGCTAACCGCACAGTGGCTATATCTAGCTGGAGAATGCTCATAGCCGTTAGCCTGGGAGCTAACTCGGTAACGGTCCTCTAGATGTCGCTGCAGCTCATTTTGTAATTTACCTCCATCTGCATTCGGACAGTTAATATGGCAGATGAACACACACACACACACACACAGAAGACAGACTTGTTAAACCAAACATAACTACTAAAAAATAGACAAAAAAATAAATAAAAAGTTAACACGCCATCATTTAGACGTCTTCCCGTCGCGCATGCGCTTTTATCCGCGCCCCTCCCCTGCAGCACTAGAATGCACGCGCAGCCTACATGTAACGTTAAACAAAGCGGAGACGGTTTAACTTCGGTAACGGTTCAATTCCGACTTTATTCCAAACAGTTACACGTCAACGACCCCATAATAGCTGCTGTATTTAAATAAACATGTCAAACTCGGTCTGTGGTGGTGACAGGAGTTAGATTTCAGATGTGGCGCTGAGCTTTATGGACGTAATAACGCGTGTAATAACGTGTTTGTAGCTAGTTATATCATGTCAGTTAACTCATCGGTGGCTCGGATAACTACTGGGCTCAAAAAAGGGGCCATTAAAACGTTCACTATAACTTCAGCCAGCAGCTCCATCACGCCTGCCTGCAGCCCGATCACTTCCCTCTGTGTGTCCATGGCAGTACATGACAAACCAAATGCAATAACGCCGACATTTAATCTGTCGTCGCATCTTTCCGCGCGCTTCTAGCTCGGTGAAAATGGAGTCCGCTGCCGCCGCGACGGTCTGAAATAAGACAAAACATGGCCGCTGAAATACGGGATCCTGTCTCATGACTCTCACAAGCAAAACGGCTAAAAACACATTTCAGTTGAGTGACTCCCTTTTGGGAAACGCCACAGCAACAATCCCGGAGCGAAGCCTAAGGGGGTGTAATGAAGCAGCACGATTTCACATCCACAACGGAAGTGGGTTAAACTGCAGACTGTATTCTGTTTTATTCCACCCTGATCTTTAAACACATCTCATCGATCATTTGTTAAACTCTTGCATTAGCTCCAGATGATGGATGTATCTGGCAGCAGTCTGGGGTCGACACAGGAAACGGTTCTCATGTTTTGTCGTAGCTTTGATCATAAAGCCTGCTGTTGTACTATACATCCATGTTCCCACCGCGGCGTCCATTTTACTCTGTTAGGAGCCAATTATATCCCAGTTTGACTAAAGCTGGAGGTAACTTCTGCTTAATAAACTAAGCAGCAAGCTATCTGACTGTCTAACCCAATCGATCATGGCGTCTGTCCTCAGCACCCGGGAGGTTTTTATATTCCAATAAATAGTCCCAACAGGTAGATGCAAATCTACAGAGTAGACGACACCATCCCGGTGTTCCACAGCTCTTCCCCCGCAGATAACGGACTGCAGATCCTCCGGTGCCGGTGCTGAGAGCCGCCAGGACGAGTTTTGAACCAGGTGGCGGCAGCAAGATGGCGTCCGAGGCTGCGCAGTACCGGAGAGGACGAGGGCGGCGATGACGTTTCAGTGCAAGGACACCGCATGCAGTTTTCCCCCCTCAGTAAGAAAATATCCATGATGTCGATGGGGGTTATACAACGGAATAACAGACGATAACGCTCGGATTAATGTTACATCGTCGAAATACTCGATCTGTTCGACCACCAGAAGGTAATCCGTGTGCTGTTATCAGAGCACATGGTCGTAGTGGGTCAATACAGACTGACCGTGAGGTTTAGTGTTTAAAGGGAAGCCATTACTGGGCTCAGCATCAGGCCTGCTGCTGCTAGCTAGGCTACATTATCTTCAGGGGTCACATTTAATCTAATGCATCCAAAGTTAAACATATTGAGGTGAAGCTAATCAGAAATGGCTATTGATTGTTACAAGATCAATTTTCCTGAATTTAGCCTTACTATAATTAGATTATTCATTAGATTAAGTTTACATGCCGCTGGTAAATGCCTACATCCAGATCAGTTTAAGCATGCATTAATAAGGGATAATAGTAATAAAGTCAACACAGCAACTGATTTTGTTCATGGGACTAAAACTAATAGACTCCCGCTGGACTCGTTGGGAATGGTTTGGTGTGCTGTGGCAATAATCAGGCTGTCACCTTTGGGAATTTACTCACTGCTGCTTGATAATTGGCCTTTAAAACATGACAGCTAGCTAATCAAAATAGCTAGCCTATGTAATTAACAATACACATTTTTAAAATGGAAAGGACATTGTGAGTGTTGAGCCGCAGGAATAAATCACTTGGCGAGTAACGTTAGCGATTGTAAGTTCACGGCTGAAGGTTTTGTTCTCTCCACTGAAACAAATAGATTTTACAGTATTTGAAAGGCTAAGTCTGACTTAAGTCTTGAATTATTACACTTAAAACACTATGTGCAGCATTTAAAGCTGCATTGAATAAATGTGGCCACTAGGGGACATAATACCTCTATATCAAACTCACAGCAGTCCTGCTATACCATCACCTTATTATGTACTAATGGCTAACATTCAATTCAATTCAGTTTTATTTATATAGCGCCATATCATAACAAAGTTTTCTCAGGGCACTTTTTCATATAGAGCAGGTCTAGACCGACTCTTTATGTTTAAAGATGTTAGCAAACAGTTGGTAACATGCTGCACAGAAAAAAACTTAAATAAACTACAAAACATTGTGAATGAGCCCATTTCAAGTTGCTGAGGAGATTCTACTCTCGCCAGATCAGTCTTTGTGCTGCGCAAAGTATGGTGTGGGGCAAAAGAGGAAAAACAAACCTCAGAAAACCACAATAATTATCAGACCATCAGTCAAACAAACGCAAGCAAAAAGAAATTCAATGAGAGTCACAAGTTAATGTCTTGACATTTGCTCTGCTGGGTCAGTGTCAGACTGAAAGCTATAAAATAGGCAGCAGAATTAAAGCTCTTTGTAGTATTTGTAGTTGTGTACTAAGATTTACTGCGTAGTAAGAGACTATGCGCATGTAACTACGGTAGGTACACCAAAGCCACAAACTAACTGACGCGCACTTCCTCCAAAATGTAACTCTACTTTGGCTATTGAGTGTATGGCAATAGCCTTCTACTTAGTAATGAGACAAAGTGAACCTTCCCATCATCACTCTACAGCACAAAGTGAATGAAAGAATGTAAACACAAATGTAAAAGCACAATATGTTTTCTAATAATAATAATAATAATAATCTATGACCAATCTGTCTTGTCCACTGGTTGATATAAAGCAGACTTTAAAACCCCTTTCAGACATGAATTCTATAACATTGCTAGCTTTATCTTTCTATCTTGGCACCTGAATGGCGCCACCTGGTAGCAAACAATGGTGAGATGGAAAATAATGATATGAAGTGATTTACTGTACAGATGTCTGACTGTACCATGACTGTTTACTCCTTGTGGCTTAGTTAATGACCATTGCGAGCCCGAGGGACGCTTCTCAATAAACAAATCAACTCTGTAGGTCCACTGATGAAGTTTCTCGTCATTATCGTCAGTTATTACTGTTCTGCTGTAGCAGGTTTCACAGCTCAGATCCACTCCACATATCACACTGAGGGACAAACACAGTATATCAACCAATTTATGTTGATAATATAAGCCTATAGTAGGATTCAGTTGTCAAGGAGCCTCCTGTAGTTCTGTTCAGGTTATCCTGAACAGAAAAATGCAAAAACAACTACAGGCAAAACACTATTAGAATGGGCATTATGAATGACATTTTAGCTTGCCTCTGTTTTTTCTTTGATGATGTGCACAATGTCAAATAGTTAATGAACGTTTATCATTTTTGTTTTTCAGGATGCTGTCTTGAACAATTGTACAGATGTATAAAAAGCAGGATCCTTCTGCCCTTTAGATGACTGGGACCTGTTCATGGCTTCTAAGAAGAAGCAGAAAGGAATGGTGTTCCAACAGCAAGGGGCAACCACCCCTGCAGCGACACCTGCAGGGGACCATCCACCTGCATGCTTTGTTGTTCCGATACCAGGAAAGGCAAGCGAAGGCGGGATGGAACAAAGCACCCGTGTAACCAATGAAGAGGCAGATATGATGGGTAAACCCATTATGTACCCATCAAAGGAAGCCATCAGGACTTCTGGTGGACTTCCTGCTGTGAAACAGCCTGCCAGTTCAAAACCTCAGTCAGACAACCTCTCACCTGATAGCATCTGCAAAGGCATCAGAGTGACGCTGGACAACAACAGCATGTGGAACGAGTTTTTCAGAAGCAAAACGGAGATGATTTTGACTAAACAAGGCAGCAGGATGTTCCCCTACTGCCGCTTTCGCATCTCCGGCTTGCATGCATCTAGGAAGTACTCCTTGGTCATGGACATTCAACCTTTGGACAACAGTCGTTACAAGTGGACCGGGAAGGGCTGGCAAGTTGCTGGAAAGGCAGAGTGTCATTTAAAGAGTCAACCATTCGCTCATCCAGAGTCCCCATCAACGGGTCAACACTGGATGCAGAATCCAGTGTCCTTTTACAAACTGAAGCTCACAAACAACATGTCAGACCAAGAGGGGAACACCATCCTGCATCCGATGCACCGCTACTTGCCACGACTGCACGTGGTCCAAACTGACAAAGCTGCTAAAGACATAAAACTAAATGGTCCCAGTGTTGTCACATTCACTTTCCACCAGACTGAGTTTATGGCAGTCACTGCTTACCAGAACTCGCGGTTTTCTCAGCTTAAAGTTGACTACAACCCATTTGCTAAAGGACTGAAGGAGGATGGCTCCAGTTCATGGGGCCTAAAGCTGAAATTGAACTCTGGCAAAGACTCGCACAATGATGGTGGCACGACAACCAACAAGCAACATCCTGTGAAGAAGAGCTTGAAGTCTTTGCTCGCAAACCATAAACCTAGAAGCTCAAAAACAGTGGACTCAAAACCTTCAGTGTCAGGTGACCTCCAGAAAAATTCCATTACAAACAAAGATTCGTCAGCTGCCAAGGTCACTGAGGAATGTTCGTGGTAAGAGTTCTACTTTGAAAGTGAAGATTGCATGCTCTTCAGATTCTTTGTAGCCAGCGTCATGTTTGCAAGGCAGTACGAGATTGAAGGCCAACTTGTAAATGTACATCGGTATATTTTGGAATCCATTGAAGTCTTGTTTCATGGCTTTTATAACCTGATGGTATTTTGTTAGCTACTACATCTTGTTTGCTTGCTTTACTCTTCACCAAATGTGGCTACATATATCTCGGCTACATATGTCTCGCCAGTTGTCCATAAGATACAACTTTGCACTATGATGGGTATCTTTGCATATACTTACGCCCTGTTCACACATACGGCCTCCAGCTTCATGTGTGTTTAGTGTTTATTTATTTGGATTTATTTATTTGATTTGGAAAGGGATCATTTTTGACACATTGAGCATGCAATTTACATACCCAGCTCTGATTGGACAGTTATTTTCTCCTGTTGCCATTATACTGGTACACAACAAAGTAGTGCATACCCCAAACAATTGTTTTCAAGTCCTTGTCGCTTGGCAAAGTTGTATGATATTTAATGGGAAGGCAGTTTACCGTGACAATCAGTTTTACCAACATTTGTTTGAAGTGCTTTTGCGTAGTACGACTGGGGCGAACAGCTCAGCTGCTAACACCCATGCTTCTGTTTCCCGAGACAATAAAAACAAACGCCATTGGTTGTGAGGGGAGGTGCCAATATGTTTTTGGAGCTTCCATTTGCAATGAATGGCAGCCTGTCGCTCCTCTTTAACACTATAAAGTCCTTATGTGTGAACGGAGGGTAGTACCTAAGTTGTGACACCAAACATTAGCACATTATTAGTGAGTTTACCAGACGGTATGTCATAGTTTAGTTCTTCAGTATATCATGACATAAATGGCACGCTCAATAATACTGATGTCACTAATGTGATGTGTTTGTTGTTTGGTTTCCTTCATCAGCAATTCAGGTCCACCTCAGAAGTTAATTTCTGAACTTATTCGGGAGGCTCATGTTTCCCTGCAAAGATGCAACCTGGAGCAGCTGGGCACCAATAACAGCACCTCTCACAGAACTGAGGAAACCAACACTAAAACCACAGCTTTGAAAAGCAATGGACAAGATGTTCCCAAGAGGGACAGTGTATCTGTCAAAACACACAGCAAAACATCACCAGCAAAGAAAGGTGAAACTGTAACAAAGAGGAAAGTTAAGGAGGACAAGGACCTTTTGAATTCATTGAACTGCAAGGACAGTGTTAGGACAGATTGTTCAGACGTCAGTAATGTTGTTGCTGCTCCAGCAGTGTCCCAGAACTCCTCTATGGACTCAGACCATCAACTTAAGCCCGAAGCTCCATCTGAGGTGAAAGTAAAGCAGCATAAAAGGCCAGCGCCTCTGCCTCTGCCAGCCCTCGCTCTCTTTTTGAAACAGCATTCAACAAAATCTAAAAATGCCAAGAGCAAGCCGGACTCCCCTCCCACAGCACTCCCATCTGAATCTGTATCTGAACCACAGAGTTCTGCTGCAGCTTCTGCATGTCCTACTCCTGATCACGCCGGCAATGCAACTGGTCCCTTGAAGGACTTCACGGGTGATATCACAAAATGCGACAACCAGGCCTCTGGACGTATTGGTCCACATCTTCATCCAGATGCAATGGTTTTAAGTGTTACTGGACAATCAGTTGAAACTGCCCATGAGCCTTCCAGTCCATCGTGTCCAGATGCTATTGCCACTACAGATCCAAAGGGACGAAGAACTGATGATTCCTTGACCTCCATTTCATTTGCTGAAAGCCCAGGTCCAGAGCCAGCAGTACCAGAAGTTAGACCAGTGTTACCCAACTCAGATCAGCAATTTTGTACCCTTGGAACATCTATATCCTCCATTTCCTCAACTCTTACTACCTCTTCTGCACCTCCCATTTTGTCACCACCCTTTGACACAGTGTTACCTGCCTCAAACTCGCCACAAACACCAACCATCACTGAGTCTTCTTTACTACCTTCAGACTACCCCACCATGAAGTCTGACTCTTTGCTTCCTGACCCCGAGTGTTCTTCTTTTGGCTTTGAGCCTTTGTCACCTGCAAGCTCTCCAGAACCTTTACCTTCCCTGCCCACCTTGTTAGCTTTAGAACTCGACTCCACTACTTCTGAACCTCCAAAAGCAGTACTTCCTGAAGAGTTACAGCACAGTGAAGACTCTGCCGCATGTGTGTTTAAATGGCATACAGTGTTACCTCCACCCGAGTTGTACATAGACACTTCATTCACACCATTTCAGCCCACACCACAGGCTCTTCCTTTAGCTTCTGTTACGTCACCTTTGCTGCCTTCCCAGACTCCCTCCCACTCTGAACCACAGACTCTTGACACCTCCACATCCACGCATCCCCCAGATCCTGCTCCGTCATTTCAAGAAAACGAACAGTCGCTGCCCTTCCCTGCAGAACTGTCCCCCCTCGTGCTTCAGTTGCCTCTGTCTCCAACCTTTTCTTCATTAGATGGAGAGGGATTGTCACCCACGCCTTCTATCGCCGACCTTGTGCATTTTTTCTCCACCGATGGTGACCTTGGGATGGGGGTGGAGTTTTCAAACACAGAGAGAGTGGCTGTTTTCTGCGCACCTCCAAGTACAGTAGAAGCAAATGCACATGAGCCTTGTCAGCAAGTGCAACCAATACAAGCCAACAAACCCTCCAAGCGCCAGAAGAAGTCCCGGCGGCGAAAGCTTGCTAAGACAGACATGGATCAGAAGATGGATGACTCCACCTACACTAGCATGCAGCCTAACCTGGAGGAAGTGGAGGAGCAGTTATTTATCTCGTTCACATCAAAGGTAAAACTAAATAGAATGAAATCTGTTTTCATGTAATGCAATGATTTGTTTGTGGCATATTACATTTCCTCGGATCTCTGAATTTTCTGTGTTTTTTAAATGTGTCTCTACAGATGTTTCAACAAGCTTGAGCAGACCATGTCAGGCTAAATGTTTTAAGAGAGGAGTGTTTTGTCATATTAGATTAGGCCCGCCCTCTTGACGTTCAGCAACCAATCAACAGGACAAATGACAACCTGTGAAAATATATACATATATAATATATACATATTATCTATATAGTTTGCAGAGGAGCCGAAGAACATGCCTCCCAGATCTTAACGTGTTGTGCGTACCTGCGCATTAAGCAAGCTGATTGGTTGATTCAATCACCTGCCGGGACGTGGTTGTGGAAATTGTGTTGTTGTGTACAGCTTGGAGAGGCATGATCCAGCCTGAAAGAGTAACTTAACTTTTTTGAGTTAGCAAATTAAATGTACAGCCACTTTCACTTTTTCCAGAGAAAATCCAGTAATTCTGTCCCCACATACCCCAACCAGGTGGCATATAAATACAGCAGTCAGCTATCAGTGCAGTGTGTACAGTCTGGAGTATGACAGATTGATGACATGCAACTGAGAGATATAGTAGTGGAAATAGAACACTTCTACCACTTGTAAGGCAGTAGTTTACAGTGTTAATGAGTGGTACAGTGTTTACTGTTACACCTTCCCTACTGTTTATTCATATGTCCTATTCTGTCACTCTTCATCTCTGCTGCATTTGCTGAAGCCTCTCTAAGCTAACGTTAAGTTTAAATGGCTCTAAACCTCGAGGGTGTGTGTCAGGAATCAAAATTTTGAATCTGTGAATGAAAGAAAATTGTTACACGTGGGTTATTATCAGTATATTTTTTTCATTCTGCCTAGTAATTTCCTGTTGTGAGGTGTAATGTTGGAGTCTCTAGGTGACACTAGCAGAACTTTAGACTAATGGTCTTGTTGATAATATAGTGTCTAACTCATTATAACATATTATACAGAAAATTAAAAACCAAAACTAATATTTCAGGAGGCCCTCAAACTTCACACTGTGGACTCGTCTGAAGGAACGGTATCACAGCCTCAGACGACACCTGAAGGTCACCTGCAACAAACTGCTGACGCACCTGAGAATGGTAACAGCACCGAAATGATCACGTTACTACAGTCATACTATGTTTACCATTTACTGGTTTAAAATCTACATGTTAAATGGTTGAATAAGAGGATGGATATCAGTTTAATCTCTGTGTGTCCAGTACAGAAAGACGTCCAAGATGTGTTTAGCCTAGCTTAGCATAAAGACTGGAAGCAGGGTAAAACTGTTAGCATAGCTCCATCAACAGAGAAAAAAAACGTCCATCTTCCAACAACTCCCAAGTCTGTCTGATTTACAGGTGGATCTTTTAAGCTAACAAGCTAATCACCAATCCATCCTGTAGTCAGCTGGGTTTAGTTGATTTGTACTGCAGTAGACCTTGAACCTTGAAGCTAACTCCAACAGGAACAGGAAGCTTTTTTTTAATTACAGGACCTAGACTTTAACTCTAAACTAACAGAAACAAAAAGCTAACACGAAGCTAACAGGAACTAGAAATTAACTTGAAGTTATCTGGAACTAGAAGCTAACTCTAAGCTAGCAGGAACTAGAGGCTAACAGTACCTAGAGGCTAATGCTTAGTTAACAGGACCTAAGCTAAACATGTCCCTATATTACACCAGTTTGCCACAAACAGCTACCATTACACCAGAGATGCTAGCTGTTAAACTACCATAACATGAGCTAGCAACAAACGGCTTGTATATTATCAGATATGCTAATTGTTGTAGCAGACATAATGTCAAGTAGATATAAAAACCTAATATAACATTGATCGTGTTAGCTGTTTTATGTCTGCACTGGGTAGTACTTTGCCCCTGCTTCCACTGTTTGTGCTAAGCTAAGCTAACGACGTCCTGGACATTGCATCAAGCTCAGATCTTAGTTACAGCAAACAACGATTTCCCAAACTGTGAGTATTTGTTTAATTAAAAGTGGATATTGTGAAATTGTTTGTCTTCAGCGGAGGGTTTAGAGGAGAAGATCGCCGCCTTTGAGAAGATTCTTCTGAGAGACTTGAAGCTGATGAGACACAGACAGGTGATCCATCCTGTGCTGCAGGAAGGTACGTCGGATCTCACTGTTGTTGTGTGGTCTCTCCTTTTTCTTTTTATAATCACATTAATAAAACCTTTAGATTGTCTTGTGGTGACTCGTGTGTTTTAGTGTTAGATAAAGTCTGTTTTTCTCTGTAACTCAGTCGGTCTGAAGATGAACCTGCTGGACCCGTCTCTGGCCATAGACCTGCAGTACCTGGGAGTCCGCCTGCCCATCCCTCCTCCTGGAGTCTCTCTGGAGCCGCTGACCCAGGAGCTGCCACCGCCTCAGGGTTCGTACCTTCAGACCGGCCTGACTCAGGTTTACAGTTAAGATCTGTCAGAGTAACTTTCTGTTCTTTGTCTACAGGTGTTTCTGCAGCGTTTGTGTCCAGAACCGGAAAAACAACAGATGTGACTCAGATTAAAGGTTGGAGAGAGAAGTTCACTCCATCAGAGGCTCCGCCCACTCCTGCACCAGCCAAAGCTGAAGGTCATTTCCAGATTTCCAGTGTTTTTAATGTTGGTAGATGTTGAATGTTTTGGTCACATCAGCATCTTTTTCTCGCCTGGTTTATTCTAGTTTTCTGTGCTGTAATAATTTGTACAATATATTTAGTGAAAGTTGGCACTTTTATGACAAACAACAGCATTAGACCAAAGAATTAATCAAGAAAACAATTTGCAGCAAACTCAATATATGATGCAACTAAAGGTTAGTTGCAGCCTGTATATGAAGCCAGTCAGACAGAAAGAATGTGAACCGCGTCTCAGGACGTTTGTGTTAAATCATTTGTCCCTCCTGCGTCCTGCAGCTGGTCCCAGTTCAGATCCGCCAAAGAAGAACCTGTCGGCGTTCTGCAGCGACATGTTGGACGAGTATCTGGAGCATGAAGGGAAGCTGATCGACGAGCGGGCAGCCAGCTTCTCTCAGCCTCTGGTGGAGCCGGTGGTCTACGAGCTGCCCACCACGAGCACCAGCTATGTCCGAACCCTCGACAGCGTCCTGAAGAAACAGACCGTCAGCTCCCCCACCTCAGACCTCATATCTGGATTCATCCCCCCCTCAAAGAGACCCAAACTCACCTTCAAAGAGACCAAAACATCCAGGAGGGAAAACACGAAGCAGAGAGGTCCAAAACACAACAAACCCAGACCAGAACCTGCAGCTGCTCCAGTTTCAACACCTGAACTCAGTCCAGCAGACTCAAACCTGGTCCCTAAACAGCCTGCACCCCCACACCCATCAGAGCACCCAGCACCCGTCACCGAACCTCATAAGTCAAAGAAACACCTCCTGAAAGTCCAGTTCGACCACACAGAACCATCAACAATCTCTCTTCAATCCCCCACCTTCAAGAAGAGGAAGAAGCTCAAACCCAAGACCTCGTCCCAGACCCTCAGCCCCCCCAGGTCCACGGCCCCCCCACCCGGCGTCTCAGAGGACATGGCTCCGCTGGAGTCGGACTCTGAGCTGGGGACCGCCATCGATCAGAGCGATGAAACCTGTGGAAAGAGCGGCAGGCCTGTGATGACCCGAGGTGTGCTGAGACAGAAGGACCTGGAGGACGGGGTGGTGTGGGAGGGCCGACCCAGGACCAGCATCACCGAGGAGCGGGCCGCCATCGCTCTGACATCACTCTTCACTCTAATGGTAAGAGATCACAGCTGCAGGTACTGTGGAGTGTTTACTTTATACTTCTCCTGCACCACATCTCAGAGGGAGTATTGTCCCTTTTACTGCACTACATTTATCTGACAGCTTTAGTTACTTTGCAGATACAGATTATTAATAAATAAATTATTATTGATCCCAGGCAGCAGAAATGGGCCATTTTGCATAATGAGTACTTTTACTTTTGGTAATTTCAGTATATTCTGATGCTAAAAGAGTTCCTCAGTGTATCAGTGTGTTAATATGTGCTGAACACCTGACTTCACTCCACACTGGAGCTGTCATAGTTCAGGTGTTGTACCCTGACTCCTCCCCTCTGGTTCCTGTGGTTCCTCCTCAGGGTTTTGCCAGTGAGAACCCCACCGCTCCCATCCAGCTGGTCCACAGACGGGCCCCCCCCTGCCAGAATGAGTTCTGCAGGCTTGGCTGCGTCTGCTCCAGCCTGTCCTGCTGCTCCAGGGTCAGCCACTGCGGCCGGCCTCCCTGCATGTTCGGCTGCAGCTGCCTCAAACAGAAGGTGGTCCTCCTCAGGAACCTGGACGGGTCCGACTCCAGCCCCTCCCACCACGAAAACAACAAGAAGAGGAAGAGGAGGATGAAGATGGCCTACAGTAAGTACGCTGCAGAGTGGAGCACAGCTTCAGGAGAGAATTCACTCATCCAATCACAGAGCTTCAGACTCTGATGTCATGCAGGTGATGTTAAGGTGAAGCTGTGGTGCAGAGTTTGTTTTATGAATGGAGCCTCTCCATACCATGACCGCTGAGGCTCATGGGTACTGTAGTATTTTAAATAATACAGTACAAACTGTACAAAAACTGAAGTGTTAAAACGTCAATTCACCGTACTCAGGAGGGGGTAATGTGCCGAAATATTTCTCAGCTGGGAGCAGTAAATTCCTGAAGTGTCTGCTTGTTGCCTGGCAACTGCTCGGAGCCAACAAATATTTAATCACATAACAAACCAGATCCAACGTGTTCATCAGGGAGCTTCAGGAGCTGGGAGGACGATTCTGTTCCCTTTGCACAGAGCCAGGCTAACTGTATCCCCCTGTTCCCAGTCTTTATGCTAAGCTAAGCTAACTGTTTCCCCCTGTTCCCAGTCTTTATGCTAAGCTAAGATAGCTGTTTCCCAGTTTTATGCTAAGCTAAGCTAACTGTATCCCCCTGTTCCCAGTCTTTATGCTAAGCTAAGCTAACTGTTTCCCCCTGTTCCCAGTCTTCATGCTAAGCTAAGATAGCTGTTTCCCCTGTTCCCAGTCTTTATGCTAAGCTAAGATAGCTGTTTCCCCCGTTCCCAGTCTTTATGCTAAGCTAAGATAGCTGTTTCCCCCTGTTCCCAGTCTTTATGCTAAGCTAAGCTAACCAGCTGCTGCAGTAGCTTTATATTTAGCGTACAGACGGCGTCAGCTGACTCTGAGAGGAAGAGGATTTCACTACAAGTTGAACTCTCTCAGTACGCATGTACATTCAGATAAAGTGTTATTGTTTTCTTTAAACCGTGAAGTCCTCCACGTGACCCACACTCTGCTCCCTCTGTTTTTGTTTTAAAGACAGAATAAATGAATGAAGTACTGCTGTGTGTCATCATGTGATCCCCTGCTGCTTTCATGTTCTCACCACTCGTAGTTCTGAAGGAGTCGGACAGCGTTTCCCAGCCTGCCGAGCGGGTCCGGACTCTTTGGAAGAGGGACGGCAGAGACTCAGATCCAGAGCCGATCCACGTCCCTGAACCGGCATCCCTGTCCCACCCCACTGTAAGGACTTGCAGTCTTCATGTTCTTCCTGACTGACACTGATGTTAAAGGCTCCGTTTACCCAGATGACCTACTCTGATATATTTCCATCTTTCCTAGTGAAAACATGATCTTTAACATTATATTTGTTATCATTAAAATCCTTATTTTTTACTCTTATTTTACTTATTATTATTGCATATTATCCTCTAGAGTATGTGGAGTATTTGTGTGTAAAAATCTTAATTTGTAAAGTAACTAAAGCTGTCACGTAGAGTAGAAGTAGAAAGACTCATGTAAAGTACAAGTACCTCAAATGTGTACTTAAGTGCGGTACTTGAGTAAATGAGTTATTTTCCAGCACTGGAGAAACTGACAGCAGAGAGCGCAAAGCATTTCTTCACTATTTTAGCTTGAAAACTGGTTCAAACGATGAATCTATTATCTGTCGATCAACTAATCGATGAGTCATTTCAGCTTTGAATGTGGAGTTTAGGTTGTTCGAAAAATAAAATAAAATTAGCTTTTTTTCTCCGGATAACCTTTTATTGGAACTACTTTCTCTGACCGCTGAGACGTTGAGTCTGATCAGTTTGATTGTGTTTGTTTGCAGGAGAGCAGGGAGGACACCAGCAGCTGTGCCAGGGTCAGAGGTTACCGAGGGAAGAAGAGGAAGAGCAGGAAACTAAAGCAGAAGGTAAAGCTTCCTGATTAGCCGGAGGAACGTAATGTCCTTCATCTCTTGTTTGACATTCAGAAGTAACATGTAATGTCAGGTGAAGCAGGTGAGCTGCTGTATGTCATCTGACTGCTGTGAGACACCTGAACTCAGTCAGGCAGCAGGTCCAGGTGAGCCAGGTGAGCCAGGTGAGCTGCTCCCTCGCGTGCACCTCACAGCAGCTGTGATTGGAGGAGCAGTTTGCAGGGAAACGAGAGAGAGAGAGAAGGAATCGATGCAGAACGAAATAAGAAAAGGTTTCCTAACTTTAATACATCTGGACTGCAGAACGATGAAATCAGACCTTCCTGGTTTGTAACTCATGTTAACAGTTAGACAGATTAGAAACTCTGGACTGCCATGACCCGGAAACCATGGTGGGAGGAGAGGAACAGACAGGTGGGAGAGTGTTGTTGCTCTCGCCTGTTTCAAATATGGACATTAGTCTCAATAGTTGTGTTTTACGTGTTCACATTAACAGAACACAGAAACTGGAAATATCTCAAAACCCAACTTGGTGTCCCCAAAGATCTGCATCGCTAACACCTGAAACTGATTTTATACGACACAGATGAAATCACTGTGAACTGACAGTCTGATGTTTTTCCTCCAGGAGTCGTCTAAAGAGGAAAAGTCCAAAGAGGAAAAGTCCAAAGAGGAAAAGTCTAAAGGTGCTCGGCTGAAATCTCTGAAACAGAGAGACCTGACACTCAAGAACACAAAGGCCAAACCCTCCCGTCCTCCACCAGGTAGGTTCGCTGACGTCGGCTCCTCCCGTCAGGCCCTGCAGGGGTTTCATGAAGCATGAATAAACCCAACAAACTGAACCAGGATCAGTCCGGTTCATAAAGCTGGTTTGTTTCATGAAACAGACCTGAGACATTAAACAGAGAAGAAAACCAACGTCTCAAGACAAAACTGTGGCGTTCAGACACAAAGCAGCAGATATCAAACTTTAGACTGATAATATGAGACGTGATAAACTCACTGACCGGGTGAGTCTGGAGGGATCAGTTTCCATGGTAACGGAGACTGATTTAAACCTCCTTTATGAAACGGGGCTTCCTGACTCTCTGACGTATGTGGAGCCACGATGACCTGCTGTGTGTTCAGGTGTTTGCAATGTTTGTGGTTGGAAACTGATTCAGGTTTTGTGTTTTTTCATCAGCATGTGAACCGGTTCAGCCGCGTCCCTCCGACCAGCCCGCGAGTCCTCCAGAAAAGCCGACCCCGAAGCCGTCGAAGCGTCTGATCATCTTGGCGGAATGTAAGTGGTCAAGCGACGCCGACCGGAACCACGTGTTGAAGAAGCTGTGCGAGGCGATGGCTTGGGACCGACTGGACGAACCCTTCTGGATCAGAAAGTACCTCATCAGTCCGATCAGTCAGACTGTGGAGGAAAGCGGCACCGACAGCTGCATCCAGTACAAAATCCACATCTCCACTCCCAAACTGGAGCGGGAAAAACCAGCAACACCAGTGAAACCACCACAAGGAGAACAGACGGAGACAGAACCACAGCAGGTAGACAAGAATCTTATTCTGAAAAACCTCCTTCCTGTTTCTGAGTGATTCAGACATCCTCACCTCAGCAGTCAACTACAGTACGATTGTTAAATGAGCTCTGAATTATTAAGTAATGAGATGGTGTTAAAGGCAGAATGAGTACAATGTAAAGACTCATACAAGAATAATCCCTCTCGATCGTCACTGATGACCCAGTAGACGTGTCTGCAGAGACCCTCAGAGGCTCTGCTGTGTTTTCTTAGTTTGCTGTGTTCGGGACGTTTCTGGGCGTCAACCCTCGGGTGATGGGTGTGTAGCTGACCAACTGTATGGATAATTTAGGGTTGCATAGAAGGTTTAGAGCGACTTCTAACCTGAGCTGAAATGTTTCTCACTGAAGCTGCTGCCGGCGACGGGACGCTCAAAACGTCCTGCGTCTGTTTCACTGTCAAAGACAGATTCACTTCTCTTCTGTAGAAGCTTTTATTTTGAAGCAGCTGCAGGAAGTTTCAAGCTTTGTCTGAAATCACATGTCACTATATTTGAAACCCGAGTGTAAATGTATTCTCTATATAGAGTCCATGACTCGTACTGTCTGCTAGCAATCCCACAATGCAATGTGTCATAGATGTCATGTGACTCCACAGCATGATGACGAGAGGATGGCTGAGTGGTGTTTTGAATGCACCTTGTGTCTCTCAGCAGGACGACCTGAAACAGGTGCTCTGGGAGGCGGAGCCTCCTGAAGATTGGCAGCGGGAGGTGGAGGAGGAAGAGGCAGAACCTCTTGAAGATTGGCAGCGAGAGGTGGAGGAAGGTGACATCGAGGAGGAGGCGGGATCAACAGATCACCAGGTGGATGACGGGAGAGAGAGCAGCAGAAAGGAAATGAAAATAACATCAAAGAAGAAGAAGAAGGAGAGGGTCAGTATGGCGCTGCCTTTCCTGACAGGAATCTGCCCCGCCGGCTTCCTGTCAGCCAATAGGAAGCAGCCGGAGGGAACAGACCAGCTGGTCCAGGTAAGAACGCCACATGTGGTCTCCTTTTTATCATTTATCCTTCAACAGACATTACAGCTCTTTTCAGTGCTTGAAACGAACCGACTGATGCTTCTGCCAGCATCGCTCAGCACACAGAACTTCATTCAGCACTAAAACGGAGAATTTTTACTGCCATGTCAACTTCTCCATAGTGTTTTTTCCACTGACACTTCAACTTATTTTAGTGCTTGAGCCTCAGGAACCACTTCATTTCAAAACACTGAAACGGTTTCAAATTTACAAACTACAAACACAAAAATGTACTTTTCTAGTTCATCATTTGGTTTCAGGCTTTTAAATTAAAATCTTGGATGTTGGAAGAAGCGATTTTAATGAAACTCACTCAAATCTGTGATATTCTGATGATATTATTATTATTATTATTATTATTATTATTTTCCCTTCTCTCTGTCTCTACAGGTAAATGGGAAGGTCTATCCTCTGGCTAAGATCCAGTTGGGGAAGATGGGGGCGCTCCATCCGGCGAACAGGCTGGCAGCCTATCTCACCGGCCGGGTGGGGTCCAACGGGACTTCTTCCTCTTCGTCCCCCTGTAAACCTCCTCACAACCAGAGTTCAGGACCGACCCCCCAGACCGTCTCCTTGGCTTCCTCTGTGGGTTCCGGCCTCGCTGCCACCCCCCCGCCCAGGTCTCAGCCGCCAGTCACGGTGCTCACCCTCCCAACCTCCCCCACAGGTAAACACACCTACATCTGCCCATTCAGGGGCGTCATTTCAGTGCGACTGTTTTTAAGAAAGAGAAATGATTCTGTTGCATTCAGCAGCTCAGGTGTTAAAATAAAGAGATTATTACCTGCAGAAGAGCTGAAATGTATTGATCGTAGAATACCGACATGAAACAGTGAAGTAAATGTGCAGCAGTGAACTGAGGCTGCTGGTGGAGCAGCAGGTGCTTCAGCGCCTCCAACTGACCGTCTGTGTGTCGCAGTGCTTCAGCCTGCGGCAGCGAAGGTCAACCAATCAGCTGCCTCCTCTGACCAGCCTGCAGGTGAAGCACCTGAGGGGGCGGGGAGCCGGGTCGTCACTGTGACGGTGTACCCGGGTCCTACGCGAGGGGCCAGTCAGGTCAGAGTGCTGCCTGCAGCTTCTGGTAGCTCCGCCCCCACTACAGGTAATACTGAAGTCACAGATATTATTAAAGTTATTAGTAATCACAGTGATTTATCTGTCTGATGGACAGCTGGACATTAATAAATCAGTGGTCAATATTTTAACTGCAGAGCATGAAAGTGATTGTTTTTGTTCTGATAATGAAATAATCCGTATTTACGAGCTGCATGTCCTGTGACAGGTGGACAGATTTATATTGATCATAGAGAATCAAGTATTAGGCAAAATAAAACTTTCCATTTTTACAGTTACAATAACGACTTTTCAATAGCAATATACCAAATATTCAAGTTTATTGATGACTAAATAGAAAGAAATATACCTTCAATTCCTAAATGAAACTAAGAATAACTCAAACACATTTAATATTCATCTGATCAATATATTTACCTGATCAGATATTCCACCTGGATGCAAATATTTGTGAATTAATTCATAAACCAAAGATCCAAAATGCAGAGGCCGTACTCCAGCAGCACTGATTTCATTTCTTCAGCTGTTTTACTTTATTTATTATTTATTCCATCACTCGACTTCATGTCTGATTTTATTAACAACTTTATTTTCATGCAGTTTGACTACAAAATAAAACCGTTGACTGTTTTTTAGAACTAATCTTTAAACTTGACAGTTTGTGTGAGTTTTAGATTAACGGGTATAAAAGTCTGAAACAAACGACGTCTCGTCTGCAGCTTCTGCTTCAAACAGAGATTTATTTTATTTAAATCATTTTCCTCGAGGAGCAAAATGTCCAGAAATTCAGACTAAAGGTTTGTTGTAAAACTCTTGTTACCTCTTAGATTCATCTTGTGACTCTCTGAGGGGTCCGGAGCCTCAGGTTGAGAACCGTGACTCTATAAGTAAACCATGTCCCTGCTGGTCTTGTGTGTGTTTCAGAGTCTCAGGTGAGCAGCTCTGTGGTTCCACCTGTAAATCCGGCTCCTAAAGGCTCTCAGCTGTTTATGGTTCAGGTCCCGGGTCCTCGTGGGAAGTTTCCTGTACTGGGTCTGGCTCCCTGCCCTGCGCCACCCCCCTCCACCGGTCAGAGGATGGTCCTGCAGCCGGTCCAGGCAGCGCCAGGCCTCCAGTACTACCGCAGACCAGACGGTAAACTGGTCCAACTGGTTCCCATCAGCCAGCTCAGATCAGTCAACCAGAACCTGCCGGTTCAGAGAGGTGACAGGGGGGAGGCTGTGCACAGTTTGTATCAGGTGTTTCCATTTGGATGTTTGACTGACTCCTCCCCTCTCTGACTCCTCCCCCTCCAGGTTCCCCCTCCCGCCCGGTCCCCCCTGCTGCATCACTTGAGACTCCAGTCGTCACCGTTGGTAACCAAACACCCCCTCCGACCGCAGTAACGAACTCCACCCCCTCCTCCTCCTCCTCCTCCTCCTCC